>JAQGAU010001800.1:0-17669 GCA_034698045.1 Paramacrobiotus richtersi | reverse complement strand
GTTGTCTACTGTTTACGTTCGTGCAATGGCAACATCTCTTGCAAAACCTTCGGTTTAACCGGATTTTCCCCTTAAGTTACAGATAGGATACAGAACGGGCAAAACGACGGCGAATGAGACGGACTGACAGTGCCTTTCTTCATGCTACTGCTGTGCACTAGGCTTTTATCACGGATGAATAAGGCCAAAAAAACAGTTTCCAGTACCAGTTTTTTATTTTGTTTTGCCTCCTAAGATGATAAAAAGACCAAATTTTAGCATAACTCTTACTATGCAAAGTCTGGCTTTCTGTTCCCCGCGGTCCGCGGGCTACAGTATTTCCCAAAAAGTTTCGTAAGCAGTTCGCTTCCAGTCATGTTCGCGCTTAGCTTTTTGCATCCGTTTCGCAGTTTTCGTAATATGGTTTTTGAGCGTAGAAAATGTACGGCTTTTTATGGAACACTGTTTCTTGGGCCGGAGTCATCCTGTCGTACTGTTTAAATATGCCAAGCAGCAATGGTTAATGTTCAAATCAAAACTGCGGTCTCGGCCGTACATTCATTGGCCTTTAGCGGCCGGCATATAATGGTTGCCCAATCTTTTACAGCCAGACAAAAAGCGTGGCACCAATTACTCGTCCCAACGTTGCCATACCTTCGCAAAATTCCGTTAAAATTTGGTAAGTCGGTGGATCATAAGCCGACACAATGGGTGCTTCCTGGTGGTGTACATGGCTCACGATGTTTGGATGATGCAACATCATCAAAATCCGGAGCTCCGCCTTTATAACTTTAAGCTTATGTTTCCGTATTTCTGGGTCGGTGTCCAATAGGATGTTCTTGACCGCAACAGTATCGCCGGTATCTGTACGTTCTGCCAGGAACACCTGCCCTCTGCCACGATCTATCATTCGTATCAGCTGAACTGGAATAATCCTTTGCAAAGCTGAAAAGGAGGCAAACTTTTTCTGAACCCATTCTGATCAAAGCTATCTGTTTCACTATAAACTATAGTGGAAACATTTCTGGAAATTCGTGTAACTGCAAAATATTAAGCTGTGATGGGAGAATCTGCGCCAAAAGGACGTGCATTACAACTTGTTGGACAGTGTTACAACTTTTGTATTTGTAAAAATGTTTGCTTCTGCTTAACTGGACGGCCCGTTCTCCTCTAGTCTCCCTTAATCGAACAATACCTACCAACTGAGAACTCCTGCAGCTCCGTAGGTCCTTGATGATCGCCAATGGGTTCCGACAGTACCCAGTTCGAAACAGTACTTACAGGACTAGTTAAAAACGGATGGATTTTTAACTGTACCGCATTTTTCCGCTCATGAGGTTCCCGCTTTAGACACCCTCGTATAAAGTGGTCAATCTGTGGCGGCAGCCCTGCTGGAATGGTCGGAAAACCACCGTTCATGACAAAGTACAGCACAGCATGCTCGCCTTTGATTTCTGATTTTCTTCCGCTATGTTCCCGAGCAAACTGTGGCGAAGTTCCATTTAACATCTCAATAACCACACATCCCAAACTCCATATGTCTGCTGGTGGTCCTCTCTTAGGCACGATTTCGCTAGCTTCTCCATATTGATCGGCGATCATCTCTGGGGCCATAAATGGATAGGTGCCATACCCGGAAAAATCTTCGTCTGTTGTTGCAATTGTGCTCAAATCAGCTATTTTGATGGAAGAGCTGGCAAGGTTTCTTGAGGTCATGAGAATGTTCTCCCCTTTGATGTCACGGTGCACACAATGCTTTTCGTGTAGGTAAGAGAGTCCTTCGACTATTTCCCTTGTCCACTTTTGAAGAAGACAGGGAGTGACAACAATTCTTCTCAAAACATGTCGCAATGTTCCTCCTGCAACCATATCATCGATCAGCATTTAAGTTACCCGTTACATTTTTTACTTCACTGGTCGTACGGAGGCGTGAACGCGCTGTGGAGATCATTGCAAATCAATATTGCAGGGTGCGTTCTCGTACGTTTGCTCTTTAAGGTACATGTACTCTGCATATATTTTTTATGCAGAATAAAGGATATACGGTATAATACATGGCAATGAGCATTTGCCTTGCATGTGCACGAATCCACGAACATGTATCAGAAGTTGTACACTTTTTCCGAAATGTGTATCTGGTACAGTTTCTGGTGTTGCCGTTCCCGCGTACTCGACCTCTTATCCTGCAAAGTCCGTACTCTCTGTCAGGATCTTGCAGGACACGACTATCATTTTTTTGCGATTATGATACTCGATTATGATTTGCCGCTGTGTACACGGCGGCATCCTTACCCGCAAAAAGCAGTTTACCTCTGCAGAGTTCCATTATAACCCGATATACTGGGGGCTCGAGCGGGTTTATTGAGAGACATGCTTGATGATACAGATGGCGCACAATGTTTGGATGTTCCAGTTTTAAACACATATCCAGTGTTTTTCTGAGTGATACGATTTGCTCTTCCCATCTTTCGATACATTTTATCGCAATTGGCTGGTGTGTATCGCGAAGTTCAGCCTGGTAAACTTTTCCTTCTTTGCCAAAGGCTAGATAACTCGTTATAACGACGTTCGTTACAGCACCGTCCGGGAAGTCCATTCCGACTTTTAGACAATGTGGAATGCTGCGTTGAAAAGGCTCTAAGTACCTCGTTGTGCGCATCTCACGGATGGCCAGTAAACGCGAAAATACTCATGGCCCATTGCTATCTGCCGCAGTAAACGTCGAACAAAACGATATCGCCTCTAAATGATCATGTGGCACACGTGTCTGCGTTTCAGAAAACGCACCGGCTTAGATTCGGCAATATGAATGCGCAAGCAATGCATTTCACCGATCGACAACTTTTGAACAATGCGATAGTATGTGCTTGTGATAACGCTGCTTTTAGTGAGCCAGTGCAATTCAAGGAGGCACTATGGGTAAGATAAGATAGTAACCAGTTCACCATGTGCGATAGAAATGCTTCAAATACTGCGGCTTCTTCAAGGAATACGTCCTCAACGACTCCTCATATACAGTCAACAGAGTTATCTGTGGCATGAGTAAACATGTGACTCGGAAGGCATGGCCATCAAAATAATCTGCTGTTGCTGCATGGTAGGACAGTTTCTAGTTTCCATACTGTACAACGGCTCGCAGGCAAACCGAAACATCTGGCGTTCGATCCACACGAGTGACCGATGATCCGAGTACAGTACAATCAAGGGTAAAGTCTGGGGGATCATTTTCTTCGCATTTTCACATTTTGAGGACGGAAGTTTTCGTAAATTTGCCCCTGCTCGAAACAGATCTCAGTTTCCAAAACAGAATGCTGTTGGCGTAATAGTCGAACGAAGAACACGTTCAGCTGCCACTTCAGGGTTTTTTGAGACTTACAAATGGTACTGACAGCAAAAATCTGTGGAACTTAGGTGAAATACTTAAAGTTCTCCGGCCAAATACAAATATGATTATGAGTACTTAAACTATGAAAACCCATGCGTGTTCCAATCTGTACATGAGTTCTTACTTCGTTGCCAAGCATTACAGCTCGCTCTACGTTAACAACATTTAACGTTGCCACGCTAAATGCCGTTAACGCTATCGAGCTTGCCAGACAGTTTTGCCGATTGTGAGATACCGGGGCAAGTGGTGGGCACCAGACAATGTCCGTGAAACAACGGAACAAAAGTTGCAAATTTAGTCGTTACACCACAACAGTCAAAACGAACACATCCGCCTTATCAATTCAGAGATGTTAGTGTAATCAGTTCGAATGTATCTATTGACCGCAGAGCTGTTCCAGCGCCCAAGGATGTGGATTTGATCTGGCAGAATACCGACAGCGGATGCAGTTGTGGCGGCTCCAATTCGCAGAGAAGGAGGCGAATATGTTGCTCCAAAACATCGTTTCAATATGCAACTCAAAAAATTACGTGTTAGAAAGATACCACTATCAAATATCAAGAATGGTTTAACAGAGGGAAAACGTTTGTCTCTGAGCAAAATAAACGTGTTGCATGCTAACACTGGACAAGAAATGTCATGCGTTGCAGGGATAAAGATCGTAACTGGTGTTGACTGCGAAGTTTTAGATGAGTTAAGTGTGAGAAAGACAGCTGATGACGTTGCACGTATATTCGACCTTTTTAGCGTAGCATGGAGAAAAACTTTCTGCTTAGGAGAACAAAATTCAGACACGCGGAGGAATCCATAGAATCCAATTGACACAGCGGCACGGAGCATACTAATGGTGAATTCAGTAACATCCAATGAAGATATATAACGGAGTAAGATATGAAGCTTGTCCAGTGTTATCCCATCGCGTTTACGTGCTGACTCACGAATTCGGGACCGTCCGGAAAACATATAAGAGGTCAACTGTTTACTGGGCACAGGATCGCCGTAGCCGTTTATCAAGTGGAAGATGCTAACAGCTGAAAAGTAAACACGTGCCGTGGCACATGTTAAACCTTTCTGAAAAGGAAACCAAGAAAATCCCGGATGGTCTGCGAATTCGTGGGCAAAAACGGACAATGGCAGTTCAGGCAAAAGGTCTGGAAACTTCTGATTGCTGCTGAATAGGCCTTCCGACTTGATGGAGCTAGATGTGCGCTTAAGAGCGTAGTGATAGCACAGCTAAAATCTGCGTTCGGCGGTTTAACGTTTCGCACACTTGGACTTCCTGCATAAATAAGAATAGTAATATAGACTGAAAACCAACCAAGAAAGTTACTTATTATACTTCGCCCGGCGAAAACGACGCTGTGAGTGGAGTGCCAAATTAGGTAGAAACTTCGAAAAATCAACAAAAACGTTATCAAGAAGTTCAGCGGCAGTAGTGTGCAAGGCATGGAACTTTGAAAGGTCATTGCGCGATAATGCGTCAGCAATCACGTTCTCCCGGCCGGGAAAATACACAATGCGAAGATGAAAGTTGTTTCGTGCAGCTTCGAGATGTATAGCACGCAGGATATCCATAACGCCAGGGTGTTTGCTGGAAAACTTCGATCAAACGAACGAAACGGCTTCGTTATCAGTATGGAAAGTCAAACGTTCACCCTTCCAATGCGAACCCCACTGACGACATGCAAAGTATATCGGTGCCATTTTCAACCAGGTTATGTCAAGGGCTAAAATAGTGTGTACAGTAGTATTACACACTTTGTGTAGTATTAAAAGTGTAGTGTGTAGTATTACCCTGGCCAGTGGCAGTGTGCAACATTAAAAGCGTCGAAATCCGTTGAGAAATATTTAGAGGGGTCGTTTTGGAACTGACTTAAAGAAATACAGCAGTTTGACATGGAAGGTTGCCTGTCCAAGTTGTTTTCTGGCGTCATTTCGACTAATTTCTGTCAAAATTCTGTGCGAATTTAGCTAAAAATCAGACCTCCTGGTTCGAATATGTTCGCCGGCTTCGCGCGAATTGGCAGCATTCACAACATAAAAAGCGTTGAAGTCGCTTGAGGAACATGAGGGCGGTTAGGATTAGGCTGCTTGGGCATGCAAGAGTTAACGAAAGCCAGCAGTTTTGTATGTAAATGTGCCTGTTCCGGTCCTGTTCGGGGGTCACTTCCGGCGATTTTCGTGCGAATCTGGCTGAAAATCAGACGCTCTGACTGGAAAATGTTCGTTACCGTCGCGCTTCGCGCGAGCTACAGCATCAAGGCCACGTTCCACCCATTTGAGTGTTATCCTGACCCTAAGCGAAATCAGGACAATCGCGCACCTACAAGCTTTTCACCTAGCGGCATTATTATTTCAGCGAGCATCTGGTCAGTTTTTGATGTCATTTGATTTCTCCGGGGTGACGCTTCCTACCCACCGCCCCAGGGGCGCACCCCTTGGGGCGGCCGGGGGGGAGTGTGTAGTATTAAAATGGTACTATTTTAGCCACTAGGTTATGTGGGGATTGAAACTCAGAAGGTCAGCAGGCCAGGAAATATAAAACCAGACCAGACATTGCCCAATCAAGCGTTGGAGAGCGAAATGGGAACCACTACCCTCCAGGCAGGCAATGGGTAAAGAAATACTGCACGCGGTCTGTTGAAAGCGAATCGTTTAGTCGATCTGGTATGCGCTGCTTCCACCTCGCTTAAAGCGCATCCTTCCTTGTCCACGTGTGCATCAGTTTCTGAGGAATCGATAACATTTGGCTCAGTTTTGCGACAACACACTGGTCTTTCTAAAAAGATTTCCAAATAGGCTTCGTTGCTAGCGTGGCTCGGAAACGTTCGTACAATGGGATAGATGGGAATTTTTCTGAACTCTTGACACAATGTCATGTCCTCACGTTCAGTTGGGCTGCTGCTTTTTCGCTACACTCCAGTCTAAACAACACTCTATTTTGCGCTGGCTTATGTACCGGGACTAAAGTTTAGAATGATATCTTCCAATCTGATTCCGTGCTAAATAATGTGCCATTACGATATGCGATCCCTGACTTTACAATCACGATAAGACATCACGGAAACATGTAACCAACCGTTCCAAGTACACTTTCTTTCTGGCCTGCCAGGAGCACATTTTCGATTTATCAACCAAAAAGGCGACCAACAACGGGAGCTGTCAACTAACACCCGCGAGATAAAGCAGATTACAAACATTCCATTCAGAATAACGATCTTGAAGAACAAGCGCGGAGCGGTGTGTATTGCAGTCCTGACATAACATTAGTGCGTTATTTCCGGAAATATGGAATGATACCGCGATCGAGGCAAATCATGATCATGACCCAGTGCAGAAGCCGGAACTTTGTAAGCCCGTTTCCAAATGTCAAACAGACAGACGGTCGAATGAAATCTGTAACAGGAAGATTTTTTAGGCTTACTTCAAGTTTTGAGCAAATACCCTCACAAATCACAATCATACCTGTAGAATATTGCCAGCGGAACCGTTGCATGTAGTAGCACTGCCCATCTAGATAAAAATTAAAATTGCCGAATCTCAATGTACATGAGCACAATACATAAGAGTTTGCTAAATTAAAGAAAATAAAACTGTTCATGTGAGACATACTGGTGCGCGCCATAAAATTCACGCGGACCAGGCGCCGCATCGGCACGTAATGTTAGTAACACCTGCAACAAAGATCTTCCTTTTAATTCGTGTCAACCTGACGCAGGTAAGAGGCGTACGTTAAGCGTCCACTGGGCGAAATTGGTCGCCAGAAGGAACATGACCATCTCCCGCGCCGGCTTCTCTTCATTGATGGTTTCCGTAACCTTATTGTTCGCGGACACCGCTCGTACACAGACTCGCTTGCTGGCGTCAAACAAAAAGACGGTCTGCGCTGTTGACTGCAGAATCTCCAACACCGCACCACAAGTGTCCAAGATGGACTCGGGCTGTTTCTCGGCGAAAGTTCCCAGGAGCCATACGACAGAGTATCCGTAAATGCCCACCTATTGAACGTCATTTTCAGTAAGATTAAGGTAGTTATATGGATGCCTTCCCGTGCAAGAAAGACTGAATCAGAGTATGCTGAATCATAATTACTGTCTGAATCAAAAGATGCTAACGTTAAAAAACCAAAGAATAAGGATCTTATTACGTAGGCCTCGTACAAACTGTTAAACCCATGTATGCAATCCTAGAGGCACTGGCCTCGAAAGGAGTGGTTGATCATGATGTGTTGCACAAAACAAGCTGTCGTCTTTTGTGCTAGACTAATGTTCCTTTCAGCTGTGGCAGATTAAATACGGCAGTTTTATAGCTGCGTCAACGGTTTTATGCACGCAGCTACATTCTATTCTGTACATACTAAACCGCTTTGTACCATGGTGATTAATAGAAGTCCGTCGTCCAGCGCCATATTCGCCGTATGAATATGCACGGTTTGCAGCTTGGTGGCGAACTGAATGCCGCAATAAAGCGAGGCTCCTAGACCGAGTAAGTTAAGCGTCACATCCATAATGTCCCCGATCCAACTGGCCAGGCCCTCTTCGCCTCCGTCTTCGTTGTGTACGTACATGAAGAAAACAATGAGTCCCACAATGGTCAGCACCATTACCAAGATTCCAGCAAACAAACCGTTAGCAGCGTGCGAGCAATCGACTGTAAAAACTTTGTTGTTTTTGGTGAAGAGCGGCCGGTTCTGGCCGGGATTGTCGCGCTGGCCGATGACCTTTGAAAAGAGTTATGATCTCGTGATCTACCACAGAAATCTAGATAATTAGTAACTGTTAAAGTTCATGACCTTTAACATCGAAAACGCATCGAGATTACTATTCAATGTTAGATCATTTTCCACAGAGTTCAAACTGGAAAATCGACAGTTTCGTACCTTCCACATGACAAACATGATGCCGGCGCAAATGAGGGCGTACTCAATGATACAGGGAAAGAGGAACATAACGGACGAGCTCATCATCTCCTGTACGGCCGACTTTTCGTTGACACACAGCGGATTATAGCCGAGAGCGCCCGCACGGTATGTATGAATAGGCGGCCGCGATGTACTGATCTCCACGCCCATCTCGATACTCTTGTTCTCCGCCTTTTCAATATCATCAAATTCCAGCATTGTCTCATCGATTAGTGTCCGCATCCAGATGCACAGGTCCGTGGCAACCAGGTGACTGAGACCGAAGCGGCTGACGGCGCGGAATTTGGTGATCTTGAACTACCAAGAAGCACAAGCAGTGATAAACTTGGGAATTTGCAGAACAATAGCAGTTTGTTTCAAAGCGCACTGAGTGCAGTATGTGAAACACGAGATTTCTCAAGCCAGAAGTCTTTCAATATTTCTACACAGAACTTGAATTGATGATTCAGCTGTACGAAGCCAGGTTTAATTTACAATTTCAGTGTTTCTCGTGGTACTAAATACAGTACACTGCACTAACAATAAGTCTTAACTGTACTTACTTTCTAGGTACAGTACGTTAAACATGCGTATACAAGTATCCTGAAACGCTTTTTACCTGTGAATTTTTGTATATGAAGTATAATTGCAGCAAAACAAAAATAATGGATATGACGGGATTCAGTCCCATAACGATGCCGAAACAAGATCGGTTCTCGATGAACACTCCCAGCTGCATGCACGAGTAGATGACCGCGCCCACCGCAAACAATGTAGCGCCCAGTTTCAGGTAAAAGCTCCCGGTGTATACATCATAGTTCGCGGCTGTCATTCGACTGACACTGCTCGGTGAACGCCTTTCACGGCGGTGCGGGTGCCGCTCACGAAACATCCAGATGAAGGCAAACGTGATCCAGAGAATACTGATAGCCATCAAGAAAAAGTCGTACCACTGTAAAAAAAGCCCCCAATTGGTGATCATAAGGCAATTGTGCGAGGATTGTTGTGTACATACGCGCGCGTAATTCGGATCCATTTTGGATGTTAATGTAGAGGACACAGCCAGAAGAAATCCTGTCATCGTGATGAAGATGCCGTACAGAGCGCTCATGTGTATCGACATCTCCTGTTCTCTACAACGCCGCAGTGCATAATAAAACTCCGATTATTCCGATATATAGGTGAGCATGCGTAAAGCATCCGTAATTCTCTGTCTGCTTCTAGCACTTCGCATTGTCTTTAAGATCGACTAATACACATAACTAGTACAAGCACTGTAACTCGATAAACGCGAGGACGCAGTGTTATTCGATCCACAATATTAATGTTATTTCCTTATTTTTCGGTCGATCAGAAAGCCTTGTACTGGTCAGTAGGAGACGGATAGAGAGTAATACCAATAATGAAATTTATTCGTTTCACGGTACCAACACTGGCCCACAACAACTGCGCGTTTTGAAACGTTATGTGTTAAAACATCCAATCTGATCTCGCTCATTCGCTCGCGCCTAGATACTCGGCATTGCGCCAAAAAACTGCGACGGCATTGCCTCTAACAATAGCAACAGAAAAACGTTGTTTCAGAAGTGAATCAGAGCGTGGATCTCCCGATTTGTCGAAAAGTTTACGCTTTAAATTTTTAAACAAGTTTGTAGCTATTTATTTTGTAGTGGCTGGCCTTCGGCCACTTACTGCCCATGGAGACTGGAATGCATAATCTCGTGCAGTGAGTCATGTCGCTGTTGCGAAGATGGATGGAAGAACGACATCGAACGGGGAAACTGCGGCTCCGGTTGTGTTTTATGGTCTTCACCATTGTTAAGCGGAACAGACACTGGCGATGACCTGAAACAGTACTCAGCAACAACTTCTCTAGATTCCCAACGTCCCCTTGCTTAGAAATTAACTCACGTTGGCTTGTCTCCTGAATGAAGAGGACCAAAAAGTGGCTCCATCGGAGGCATTTGATCCGGGCTCTCCGAGCGAAAAGGTCGGACCGTGGCAAATGAAACGTAGGTATCCTCATTTCCCTGTTTAGCAGCCAACTGCTGATGCCCGTATACAGGTTTCGCCTCGATTACGCGCTGTTTAAACCGCTGAACAGCCTTCTTATCATCGCTGTTTTCCATCTTGGATTTTCCCAATCAAACTGAAAGAAAACAAACTACGAAGAATGACAACATTTTCGCTGGCTAAAGTTTACTTGGTGCTTTCATTCTTCTAGCCTTAATTACGGTGCATTTTTCCGATGAACAAAGTCGTTGTGATACAAGTTTTGCAGACTCCACAGAAACAAATCCTTCAAGTACCCTTTTGTCCGCTGTGAATGGAGTGAATGTAACTGTTTTCACGGAGACATGTTGTTTGTGTGTGAGCGGGACAGTGCCGCTACAATACCGGCTGCGTAAACAAAATGTATCGTTAATCACTTACAACTGCAGCTTGCACAAATTGTTGTTACTGTGCCGCTATAAATCGATTTGCTAACAAACTACTGACTCAGCAAGCAAGCAGTTTTTCGACCGCAGTCGTTAAATTGTTTTGTTTCCCAAATGTCAAAGATTTAAACAATATTAATTTGCTTGGTGCAGAAAAATTGAAACATGTTCGAAAATAAAACTCACTTACGAAGATGCACAAAAAAAATAAATATAGGTAAACAGATAATTGTTGTCCTAAAAAAATATTACTATAAAATCACATAAGTAAATACAAATGCCATTAAACAACTAAATGAACTTAATACATAACAAAAAACGTACGTACATATCCGCAGTCACGGTGATAGACAAAACGATTTAATAAGTAATTACCTAGTGAAAAAAAGCATAAAAATGCAGTAATAAACAAAACATTAGACATAAAAAAATATGAAATGTGGTTAGAATGATTTCAAGTGAAAACGAGCATGTAATTCGAATATGTGCAAGAGCAATTCCACAGCAATATTATGTCAGTTAAACCCTGCATTTGGTCCCTATTATAAAATTTATAAAACAAGTCTAATCCATAGCGTGTTACAAGATACATTTAATTGAATGTTTTGGCATTTGCGTCGGACACGCCCTTCTCATTAAAGTTAATTAGTAAGTTTGAACAGCCAGTGGCTAGTGGTTTCACTGCTAGTTTCTATTTATCCACGCCTCGGAAGATTTCCGGGAAGTAATTACTAGTCAGCGGAAGTGATTCTTATTGTAATTGCACCGCCGGAATTTAGACAAGCCTTGTACTGAAAAATGGTGGCCGTTGTCTGTATACTGTACAGCCACCAAGCGATCCCGCAAACCTATCTACATTAAGATGATGGTGCACCTAGCTTAGGCATCTTCAGCTATGTACAATCATTTTCACCGTTGTGTGATTCACCGAACCGAGAGTTCTGGTGGATACTCGTATGATTTACATCCCATCATGGTTAGATATTGTTCAAGGGCAAAGCCCAAGGTACGTTGTCACGGCGGTGGAACATTTAAAATTCAAATAAAAATGTGCTCCAGTTCTCGGCGAGGACTACACGGTGCACGAACAAGAACTTCAGAACACCGCAAGCAAAAGACACCAAGTTCGAAAACTGTTAAAATATTAACGATTTTGCTTCAGCGCTTCTTTCTCCCATGCCGTTGCTTTCCTGATTTGTGTTTCTAACGTTACATGGTCGTAATCAGTATCAGAGTTCGAGTACACCTTCTGTTGGATACGTTTTCAAGTTCCCGATAGTTTTAAAGCGAACCGTTGCCGAAGAATGGCATGTTTAGGTTTCCATTCGTTTGCCTTTCTTTTGTGTTACGCGATTCTCACCCTTACTCGTGAAGCGAAATAACGTTTAAATTTCTTAAACGGCAAATTTAAATTCAAATTTCTTAAATTTTAAACGGCACTACTTTTAGTCCACTGGTGTATCACTGTAGTGCATCATGGTTTAAGGTGATTGAACGGATTAATGCAAATGCACGAAGGATGATCGTGTGCAGCGTGTAAACTGATACCGCTAATTGGTCAACCAGACTTGGCTGCGAAATGAAGATCCGGCTGTGCCTCACAATGCCATTAACATGCCGAGTGGTCCATTCATGTTCTTGTGGATAACTTCCGCGAGGAAGTGGCTACTTTTGTTTTCGGTTTTCATAGATGTTATATCTAGTTCAGGAGTAAGAGCTTGATTCATCCAATTTCTATTTGCCAGTGTTCCTTTCCACCGTAATTGCAAGTTTTCCAATACAGAGCTTTTGAGAAGCCGCCAGTCTCCATGTACCGACGTATCATTATAACTGGTTGCCTCTTCCCAGCTCTTTATTCACTTTCCTTCGTGACTGTGCAAAATGTCAACGGCTCGAGTAATTACTAATTACGGCAGGAACTGTTGTTTCTGATAAAGGTATCTGTACGCAGTGACCTTCTCACAAGGATACGTGCTAGCGGAGACAGTTTCTCATCTGAATCTGGATATGTTCCGTCTGCTGATTACCATTTCCAGCATATACCAATGAACACATAGATTTTGCTAACAGTTTCCTTAAAATAATCTCTCGTCTGTACAAACGCCAGCAATGACCGGAAACGCGTCCACTTTCAATATTACTGCAGCAGCTGTGCGGTTTCGGGTACTAGACAACTGGACATCGAGTATGACAATAACTTGTGTGATGGGCGCTCTAGTTTGTGTCATAAACATATTTCTACTCAATCTTTACCGCGCAAGACCAATACTCCAGACACCGTTTGGGATATATATCACTGTCATAGCCCTCTCCAATACAACCTTTTGTATCTGCACCAGTCCGTTGCTTCTTCTCCTAAAAGATCTCATCGCTGATCGTTATCACTCTACATTTTGCATAGTTTTCAAGTACTTGGATTTAGTTATCGGCGCGGCATTGCCAGTGACCCACATGCTCATCAGCTGTAACCGGGGCTGGGCGATTGTGTTCCCGGTCAGCTACACACGCCGACATTCCTACCGGGTTGCAACGCTTATTTGCTTGGGCGCCTTTTTGACTATAAATATCTTTGTTCTTCCGGGCATTGTCGCAGAAAGCCTGTTTTACCGCACAGCGTACAACAACAAGTTCTGCAGCCTGGGTAACAAATATTTCAAGGTTATTTCCGCGTTATTTTTCATCACGCCAGAATGTATTATTATCCTGTCATATCCATTCTTTGTGTTCCACCGAATACGTTACCGACGGAAGATCCGAAGAATTCGGCATACCGGAGTGGATGGGAAAGCGACAAAGACACAGGCGCATTCGGAAAGCATTCGCACACAGTTTTCCAGGACTGGAATTTCCACAACACGAGTTTCCCGAACACAGACTTCTTCGCATTCCTTCCTGATTCTCACTGTACTGACAACCAGTGTGTTTCTGCTGTGGACGCCAAACAACATGTTCTACTTGCTGATTGATTATGTTTATATCAATCCAGGAGTTGTATTGCCGATTGGGGCTAGTCTCAAGATGTTGCAGGCCGTTCTTGATCCACTTCTTTTTATTATTGCTTTGCAAGATGTCCGTGCTGCATGCGTTGACGTGTTGCAGAATCTGCACAGTTCACTAAGAAAGCGGTTCTTTCAGTAAACTTCTAGCGTGCTGTGTTTACGTGTTAGCACGAACACGCAACTGTACCATCCATAGTTCGTACAACAGGCAAGATGTCTCCTGAATCACCACTGTTCATTAGAATGGAGAAAGAAATTTTGGGAATGGAACAGAATTTGAATATTGCGGTAAAAGAGAAATTGCCGCAATAGGGATATCTGGACAAATATAAACTCAGTAGAAAACAGTACTTGCTTCGGAAAATTCGATCCAAATGTACAAAAAACTAGCAAACGCGCAAACTGCTGTTGTTTCTGCTTTTCGTTTAGGGTATTCGGCGCACTATGGTTCGAATTTCTGATCTACCAACGGCCGCTCTTCCCCTGCACCGTTCAGACATAGACGAGTTTTGAACCCCCTTGCCTCGATGTCCCCAAGTGGCTGACACAGCCTGACTGTAAACTGCTTATGACAGTTCGCTGGGTACAGCGCTAACCGACATGTAAATGTGCAATCGATCGCTTTTGCCCATTCAGGATAAAAATCATGTGTTGGAATAACTGTAAGCTGCAGCGACTGCTGTACATAGACTAACCATACTGTAGTTTCGGTCCAAGTTTTTTGACGATTGCACCATACAGTATATACATAGTCAGTACAATGTGATAGCACCATGCCATGTGATAAAGCATTCCATGCCCGTAGTCATGAGCATGCCGTTAAGGATAACTGACGCTGTATAGGTTTTGCAGAATCAGTCTCCTATATTTTTTTGTAAATATTGCCATTTAAATAACTTGCTGTCAACTGTTGTTATCGTATCATGAGCCGCACCTGCAGTAAGCTGTAGCCATCAGTACAAATGAGCCAAATTTTAGTAAGAACATAACTACCGGCTGCCGGTTATTTGGTCAATAGTTGGTATACGATTCGTGTACGACTGAGACCAAAGTCTTCATCTGGTCAACTCTGCAAATCTGGCACTGACCAAATGGCCCACGAAAATCTATATAAAATACAAGGAACTAAGAACATTAGCTTTGCACCGCAGTGCAGAAAGCTCACTTTTTATTTCAAGACTTTCAGAGAGTGCAGGCGCATATCCATAATCAGTAAATCAACGTTCACGACCGAATCCGCTTGAGAGACAGCAGATAACTGCACCCGTCCCGCCGTTGACTTTGGAGGATGTGTGCCTGGTCTTATACCAGCAGTTTAGCTATTGAACGGCGGCTTGTCACAAATCCTTTCCATTGGTATTGATTTCCAGCCAAAATAACCCGTACTTCAACATTTTAATCAAATGTTTTGATGTTTGCGCCGGTCGTGCCCTTTTCGTTAAAATTTAATTAGTTAGTTTGAACAACCGGTAGCCACCGTGAAGCTCAGTAATTGTCATATGCCGCTTCCAGACGAACTCTCAGTTTACAAAGCCGCCAGACAGCGCGAGAATTTCAGTCTGTTTATTTCTATACGTGTTAGCAAAAACCGTTTCTCATCTCAATCTGGATGCTTCTTCTGATGATTACTATTTCCAGGACATGACAGTGAACAAGTAAATTTTGTTGATAATCTTTTTAAACGAATCCCTCGCATATACAACCGCCAACAATGACCGGAAACGCTTCTTTTGCCAATAACACCGCTGCAACCGTGCGGTTTCAGGTACTCGACAACTGGACATCCAGTATGACGGTTACTTGTGTTATGGGCTTTCTAGTCTGTGCGACAAACGCGTTTCTACTCAATCTCTACCGCGCGAGACCAATCCTGCGTGCACCATTTGGGGTATATATCTGTGTGATAGCGATTTCCAATATGAGCTTTTGCATCTGCACTAGCCCGTTGCTTCTGCTGCTGAAAGATCTCATCGCGGTTCGTTATCACTCTACATTTTGCATAGTTTTCAAGTACTTGGATTTGGTCATCGGAGCCGCATTACCGGTAACCCACATGCTCATCAGCTGTAACAGGGGCTGGGCGATTGTGTTCCCTGTACACTATACACGCCGACATTCCTACCGGGTTGCAACGCATATATGCTTGGGAGCCTTCTTAACTATAAATATCTTTGTCCTTCCGGGAATTGCTGCAGAAAGCCTGTTTTACCGCACAGTGAGCACAAACAAGCACTGCAGCCTGGGTAATAAATATTTCAAGGTTATTTCCATCTTGTTCTTCATCATCCCAGAGTGTTTCATTATTCTTTCATATCCATTCTTTGTATACCACCGAATACGTTACCGAAGGAGGATCCGAAGTATGTGGCATGTCGGAGTCGCTGGGAAAGAGACCAAGACACAAGCGCATTCGGAAAGCATGCGCCCACAAGTTTCTAGAATACAAGTGTCCAGAATACAAGCTTCCCGCACACTAGTTTCCCGATCACAAGCTCCTTCGCATTCCTTCCTGATTCTTACTGTACTGACAGCCAGTGTGTTTCTACTGTGGACGCCAAACAATATTTTCTACTTACTGATTGATTACGTCAACCCAGGAGTTGTATTGCCGATCGGTGCCAGTCTCAAGATGTTGGAGGCCGTTCTTGATCCGCTTCTTTTCATTATTGCTTTGCAAGATGTTCGTGCCGCATGCGCGGACCTTTTGCAGAATATGCATATGTCAGTAAGAAAGCGGTTCTTCTCGTAAGCTGACTGTTTTGTTGTTATTGAAATAGCACAGTATTCGGTACAGCAATGAGACATATTGCTTCTATGGGTCTTGGTCTAACAGCTACAGCCTGCCCGGTCGTATTAAAAATTGGGTTTGATACCCAGACTCCCAGTCATCATAGGAGTGATGGGAAGCAATCTCTGTCACTCTGGATCTGGGATTCGTTCAAAAACCTTAGATCTGATTTTTGTCCATTTTGGTCTGAACTTATGTATAAGGCGGCACAATTACGATGGCTCCGCTTTGGATCTTGCGCAACACTCAAACAAATTAGCAAATGTTTCGATGGGTTTCTCCCCGAGTTCAACTACCGCTCGGAAACCCAAATTTGGATCGTGTTTAATTTAAGTGTCATGTGCGTGCATGTGTGGACAGTGAACACGTCAAGCAAAAATCAATCATTGCGAACAGTGAGCAAAAATGTGATCAAAACATGAAGAAACCATAAATAATTCGGTCCTATTTTTTTACGGAGTGCGTTTTAAAAGCGAGGTTCAAAACACCAGCAAATTAAAATATTTCAAAGACAAATTAATGTGGACAGTATTTTGGTATCGAGACATCTAGGTTCATCCTTGTTTCGTAACTACATCTGTTACGGTACACAAACCTGATCCCATTGGCCAAGTACCGCTTGTGCTGTAACGAACGCAAATTACTGAATGGAAGGTGTCTGTGTGTCTTCTCTGTCACAAATGCCTTATCCAAGTTACTTGCAGTGTCTCGCAAATTTTGTGAAAAAAGCGACAGATAAACGCAGGTCTTACCGCTGCACTAACTTTGGATAAAGTGTGTCCTACAACAGCACTTTAATTACGGAACGGCGACCGGTTCGCAATTTTTTCCATTGCTGTTGATTTTCAGCCAAAACAACCCTTCCTACACACATTTTAATCAGATGTTTTGGTGCTAGCGTCGGCCGTGCCCTTCGTTAAAATTTAATTAGTTAGTTTTAGCAACCGGTAGTAATTAAGCCTGCTGCATGAATCTCATCTACCGCTTCCAGGCGATAATACAGTGGGACAGTGCTACTATATCTGTAACTGCACGTTTCGCATTGTGGAGCTGTTACGAAGCCCCTAGTCACTTGTTATACATGATTCATGTACCGATGTATCTTAAGGCCAAAAGCCGTGATGTAGACAGTGGTTTTGGTGGGTTTTGAATTCCCAATGTTTCTCTACACCTGCGCAGG
>JAQGAU010001799.1:0-17673 GCA_034698045.1 Paramacrobiotus richtersi | reverse complement strand
AGAGCTCTCCGTTTTTATATGGATCTGGGCTACACCTTTGATGAAACTTCCCCGTCCTGCGAGGAAGCCGAACCTCACTATATTTTTAGCAAACCAACTTTATCGAGCTGATTACCGTTTTTTAGGTGTGTACTGCCCCTACTGAACAGAATGAATGCATTACCAGACTGCGATTTTTCGCTTCCTTGTTTGCACTTTGCTGTGAGCCCTGTCAGTTGTTATTAGTGTGATGAAACATGCATACAATCAAAACTTCTCATGTTGTCTTTATTCAAGCAGACAAGGTTTGCTTTTCCTGTTCTTGACAACAACATAACATACAATAAAAGCAGGCGACTTATGATTCTTGGCCGATCTTCTTTTTATGTTGGATTTTCTTCTGTTGCACGCGGTTCTGTCGTTCCGCACGGGACGCCTTAGCACGGTTAAATCTAAAAAAAATCTCTATAATGTACTGGAGACAGTGCCAGGAAAAATCAGTCACATACCGTTTTCCTTTAGTCTTTTCCTTCTTTTCTTTCTTCTGTGGTGCTGGGTCAGCTCGGATTTTAGCATGACCGGATTTGTAAACGCCTTCGACCTGGAGAAAAACAGAAGGAACAAGAATAAATTAAAACGACAACTCAAGATAGGCACAAATGCAGCAAACCTATTCGACTTCATTCAGGATGGTTCAAATTATCATCAGAATATTTAATGGCAACAGCGTACATACCTTGTCTGAGCTGATTCCGGCAGCGATGAATCGACCGAACTGCTTTTTAAAAACGTCCTCATCCTCGTCCTAAATTCAAGAAAGTTTACTAACACCATACTACATCTTTGGCACGTGAGAGTGTAAAATAAAGTTTAAACAAAAACCATAAACGAGAACAGTGTGAATTCGTAATCGAAAGTTTATAAACTTGCAGCTCATTACTATGCGTACCTTCAAAGCAGTCATATAGTTGGCAACATGTCCGCCGAAAATGTGTCGTCTGTGGACTTCCGCATTAAACTTTTTCCCCTCAGTATCATATCCCGGGAACCGACGATTACTACAGTCAGGATTATTACATTTTGATACAACAACGACATCGGAACGTAAATCTTAAAAAAATCATAAATATACCGTTCAATATCAGCACCACAAAGATAAGTGACGACTCTGATCAGTCCTGGTTCGAAAAAAGTGCTTTACCTGTGAGGGATGTTCAAGCCACCATCGACAGCTCCTTTCATGGCAGCGAAGATCTTCGCGCCAGTCGTGGTGCGGCTTAAACCAGCATCCAAATAGCATTTGAATGCGCCCGGTTTGCCAGGAACATCTTCGACATGGGTTTCCTCTCCGGTGATGTCCTTCGTACCCTCGTAAACTTTATCAAGTTTCAACTGCTTTAGGAGCTGCGTTAACAAAGACAGTACAGTTGCGAATGGCCCGATTTCAAAAAGAACAGTCCGACATACCCGACGGGCCAGAAGGAGACCAGTAGCATACGCTGCTGCATAGTTCGTCAGTCCCAGAGCGATTCCATACCGTGGCAGCTCATGAGAATAAGCCGCACACAAGACTTTGTCTCCTTCGATTTTTGCGTACACAATCTGCAACGCATTCTTTAGCAGCGGTGAAAGCGAAACAACGAAGGCAAAGCACATACCTGAGCGATGATGTCTCTGTTGGTGATACGGACAACCATGCGGTATTTGGGAGTGTTGTACTTGTTCTTGTCCTGGGTTATCAGCGCTTTTCTGGCTTGATAATCAGTCCTTCCCTCTAAAATTATATGGAGATTTAGCAGTTCGACGATGACCATGAAAAGAAGTGAAGCCGAGAACCCGGACGGCCCGGGACGGGCGACTCGCTGCACGTACCTCGTCGTCGGCGGAACTTCACTTGGAAACGTTTGAAGTACGCCTTGTTCTTCACGACTTTTACGAAACCCTATAACGATCAGTGTAAATTCAGGACTTTCCGTGAAATCAAACATCCGTACCATTCTGAATTTGTGATCTTCGGTCCGCGCAAACAGGAAACTTTTTTTCAATGGAAAATGTACGACTACACTTTGCGAAGACCTACACTGAACCGGAATATCGAGAGCATGCTGACGAATGCACACGAGCATGTTGCACATGCGTTCTATTGCGCATCGTACGCGTGTGCATGTGCGTGCGCAAAGATGCAAAAAAATTCTGAGTGAAATATAATAATAAAAAAGCGAACACGTAAATTAGAGAGAGTATTAGTATAGTAATTATTATTACGGAAACTGGAAAGTAACCGAAATTACTGAACGGTACTAATTACTAACAATATTATGGTAAACTGAACCAGCGACGGTTAGCAGTCTCTTAAAACTGTCCTACCGAACAAACATTAGGAAATGTTCGAAGTTTCGACAAATAAATTATAAAATAAATTTTTATAAAATAAATTGTTACTGTGATTGTTGTTGCTTTTGAAATAAGTCAATAAAAAAAAACAAATAAATTAGAAACTGTCAGGGAGACAAAAATTTTGGTGCTTTATAGTTCACTCCTTTGCTTAGGCAGATAAATGTTGAGAATATTCATGACAAACATTCCACCGTTTCGAATTGTAAAATTTGCTTTAATAGCGCCATCATAATGATACCTGCGCATTAACAAGTGTGGCCTCCTGCCCTTTTTAGCATTTTGTAGAAATAAACACGCAATAATGTACCGAACATACCAGACATCGAAAAACTAGCTGACAAGATGCAACAACTAGCTGGGTACAACAAAACATAACGATCGCATCATAACCAGTCTTTGTAACAACTGCAAATATTTATGGTTTTGATGTTCCCAAACCTTATTCAGAGCCTCATCAGATACACTGATTGTGAGATTGACAGAAAGCATTGTTTCGGCACTTTTTCATGCGGCACTTTTTCGTCCCCTGCCTCGGCCCCGCCCCCGGCCACGTCCTCTTCCTCGAGAATTCACAGGTGCTGGCAGCTGGTCGATATTATCCGAAACCTCTGGAAGCAGCTCAGCAGTCAAAACAGTAGGTAGGGGAGCATCCGTAGCTGACGAGGTAGCCTCTGCATTTCCATCAGTGTTAAGGTTGCCGGGTTTCGTCCGCGGTGGTCGGCCTCTCCTTCGCTTTCCCGGTGTCTGATCGGCTGGTTCGACCACCGATTGAGTTTCTTCCGCAGGAACAGGCAAACTGACTGAATCCACTACGGCTTCTGTCAGTCCGTCACTTTTTGGGACATTCGTTACGGTTTCGTGAAGGACTGGAAAAGTCTCACTGGATGCGCTTTCTGTAGGTACGGAAGCATTCACTGCGCTCATCGGGTGGTATGTACTGAACGGTTCCTCAAACCCGAACTGTTTTTCGATGCTGTTGAAAAACTCTTTCCGCTCCGTCTGGCTTGCGCGGCTGAGCTCCATCAAAAGCTTTAAGCGACCGACCAGTTCGAGAATTCTTGGCTTTTTGGGAGTAATTTCAGTCCTGTTCATTTCCGGCATGATCGTCAGCAGACCGCCCCATAACTGTTTTTCATCGCTTGGTAAATGATCCACGACAAAATACCACTGCGCTCTGCAAAAGCATTTCTCGCTGTTAGCCATAAGTCAGCAAATACACGGATCTTAACATTCAAACAATGTCGAAGTGACAGAAAGCTTACTTCCAGTCTTATTATTAATATTATAATATTATTTCACGCTATCAAGAACGTAGAAAAAAGCTGGTAAAACGTACTGTGACAAGCCCATTGTAGTGAGCTCTTCCAGAATCTGATCCCTTGCTTCAATAAATTCATCGCTTATTGGTAACAGTTCCCAGTCCGGCCCGTGCAGACCATCCAACATCTGTAAAAGTCAAACCGATGGCGAACTCTGGCGAATTTTCCTTTAAAATACGATCATCAATTATTAACATTATTCTCTTTCGCAAACTTACCGATGAATACAGGCCTTTAATGCGTTCGGGAAGAATTTTGTCCACATTGTCTGGTGTCCGCTCGTAAAAGCGAGCTCCATCTCGATCGGACTGCAGATACGGCAGTCTGCGCGCAACGTAGTCTTTATACATTTCTTTTTCAACTTGGTCCACATTCAGCTGTGGGAAAGCTGGCTTGACGATTCCCGTAAGTAGAGAGTACTGTTCGACATCAGCAAGGACTTCAGTCGCAGGTATCATTCCTTCGTTGCAAATGATGACGAAATCATTCCCATGGAGCGTCATCTCTCACGTTATTAAGAAAAAACGATTCAACAGCTCCACTACAAAGCTGGAATTAATGCAATAAATTGGCCTGTTTGCTCTCTTTCTCTCTTATGATCTTATCCTGTCAAAACAGTGCGACTTCGTCGAAGTACTTGCCATTTTGCCAAAACTGAAAATGATTTTGGTTTGGATTCCGATAGAAAGCTGACGATAGAAACAAAAACTGTTGGCAAGTTGGCGACAAACTTCCCAAGCGGTTGGTTCGTGAACTGCAGCAGTAAATGCAGACCGCTCACGTGTGGCATGTTGACCCAGTTGAGTCGGGATTAAATGATCGAGAGGTACTTAAACACAGCTGCAGTCGGACTTTTTTTCGCATTTCAAGCAGTTGCAAGTTTTTCGAGCTAGCTATAAGCCTATAGTACTTCGAAGTTCGAAGTACTTCTATCATTTTTTTCTGTGAAGTATCTTATATTCCTCCGTGAGAACAGCATATCTCCGGAAAAATAATTTATGGCACTTTTAACTTGGCGTAGCGGAGGATTTTAAGGCGAGCTCACGAACTCTCCTTCCTGTTTCAGGAAAGTAATCATCGAGTGGTGAGAAGGATTTGTAGCAGGGAGTTGTGGAGCCATCGAGGCATCAACCCTTGAGGCGCTGACAATGTGCGACCGAATAACACAAGTACAGGATCAGATTAACCAGGTGAATACACTATACAGGAGTAATATTTAATAATCAGTCAATTGTTTATCAATGTAATGCCATCTTTTGCCCTTTGGCTGTTTTGGGCTGAGTTTTCTGTTTTGGCTTGGATTTTACTGCTGACCATTGTCAATATGTATATTTGGAATGAGTAAAAGTTAAACTTCTGTACACCTGTGATTAATTCTAGCACGGTAGCAACCTCGGAGAATTGACATGCTTAATCATTCAAATTTACATTGTCAGATTGCGGAACATATGTGCAACGCCGTGGGGATGCTACAGCAGAGTGCCCCTCCTTCCATTTTGCCTGGACGCCTGGAACTGCTCTCGACCCCAGCGAAAAATGAGTTGTCGGATTTCAGTGCGAAAGGTATGGGAGAGTATTGTCCGTGTGTCTTGTTGTTTCTTGGAGTCTGCTATGATAAAATCGCTTACAGTGATCTGTCATTTGTGGAATTCTAGATCTTCCGTTTCTTTTCGCCAGCTTGGTAACGAAGTCCGTCAAGGAGATGGATTTGTTGATCGATATGCTTCCTTCGGAAACCCAATCCGAGGACGAAATGGTAGGTTTCGGTATACTGTATGTGCAACGTTAATACTTTTCAAAAAGTGAATTTTTTTGAAGCATTACGGATTATGCGTAATGCTTCAAAAAAATTCCCTTTTTGAAAAGTATTAACGTATACGTTCAGACAGTTCAGCTAGTTCGTGTCGTACATAGTGTCGTTTTGTAAATTTATTAATATGCAGTACGCTGACAAGTGAGTGCATCTTCTAGAGCTTGTTTTCGGATATCATTCAGTCTAGTCTTTTAGAACAGTTTTTTTTGTTCTTTTTTTGTGTGTTCATGCATTCTGTCAAATTTACATACTGTGACGATTGCAGAACAGTCTTGTACGGAGGCTTGGCAAAGAAAACCGCGAATCAGTAGCCATACTTCACCGTGCCATGGATCTGAATGAATCGCTTCTGGCGCGTATTCAATCGGCTTTAAAAGACATTGCAGACTGTGAGACGGAAATAGACCGGCGAACAATGTGAAGCACTGGCTGCCTTCTACTTTTGTTTATAAATCGTTATTAAGTTGTCTTTCAAATTTACGGCGGTTGGTGCGCATTTTCTCTCCTGAGCGATAAATACAAGGAAGCACGAAAATAATTGCCACCACAATTTTACATATCGATACGATCGCACACCGGAAACTGTATGAGTAGTTTCACGTTGTGATAACATTACTTTGCCGCTGCTTTTTTTGTTCATCTTTATTCATTGTTTTATTTATCGATTATACGAATAAGAGCACACATTTTGGCAAAACAGACGATTCGAGTCTTTACATTCAACCGATACGAAGAATTTTTTTAATCAGTGATCGGAAGGCTTATATTCGTGCAGCTCAGTTTTCACACGGAATAGGAAAGTACAAAGTAAAAACCATAGCAAACCGTAAAAAACAAATTTCAACAAGCATCACAGTCTTCTTTTCTAGTCCAAAACTGTACATATCACTTTCCAACATTTTCCCACTCTCTGCATCCGTACAGGTCGCATCACAAGACACAATTCTAGTGGTCTCAAACCGAAACAGTTGTGGTCGGACAGTCTGCAGTATCCTTATGTTGTCGAAGAAGGCAATCAAGAGAAAGAAATCTGGTAGGATCAACTTCGTTGTCCCATCCGGAAACCGACACCCTATTCATCTGATTTCCCCTGTACGTCGAATAGCTAAAACTGATCTGGTTCCTTAGTGTGTCAATGTCCATAATATACAAAGGTTCAAGGTGGGAATGGAATCGATCAATTATTGTCAGCGGTACTTTCAAAAGATGTTCTACAAAGCAGTCATCAGAAACAAAAAGTCTGGAACAAAAGTCCGAGCTATACTGACCTACGATATAACCAATGGTGACGTCATCCGGCAATCTGATTTTTTCTCCAATAGTCATAAACTTTCCTCCAGATATCAAGGGTTTCATCCTTTCCAATAATCCATGACTCAAACAGAAACCGGCTCCACCGGTAGCGAACCAAAAGGCGGCATCTTGATCCTGAAATTACATAGACCACACTAAAGATTCCTGCCCTAGTCAAGATTTTAATGACAATTAGATCTTTGATCGTCAATATAACACAACTTAAACTAAGCAAAATCCATATTTAAATACGTGCAGCTTATAAAGACCGGAGATATTTACGCATAATCGATGCCGGCACGAAATGATACCTAATAATAATATCCAAACGCCGTCGTGTGGCTAGCTCGCTGCAAGACACGCGCTTAAATTTCTAACTTTTGATTATTCCTTGTTCGCTTTCAGAACTACTGTTCAGACATAAATGAAAGGCGGCTTTGTGCGGTACTAAGACGCTCTGTAGGCACTCGATGCTTCGTCAAGGTTCAGTGGTTCAACTAATGGGTCATCCGGATATTTATATGCACCGTTATTAAAATTAGCAGACAAAAGGTCAAACCGCTGTCGCCTGACACGTTTCGGTTCTATTTCTCTAACTGTTCTATTTCTCTAAATCCTTTGGTTCTAATATCATCCGCACAAAGAATACTATTAGGAAAGCGCTATTTGCATTATTTTATTACACCAACGAAAACATCAAACAATCAATTTTTTGTTTCGGTTACAGTTTAAATCTCTTTATTGCTCCATAAAATGTTTCCCCACTATAATATCTTAATCTATCGTATAAGGCAGCTAGCTGCTCCTACCACGGAATAAACAGTTTTGTATTTACCGTAAATAATCACCAATAAATCTAGCTTCATTATTCATTGGGAAATCTTACCTCGGTGGAAGATTTCAGATGGGGCAGTTCGATTGGAGCTTTGATACTTGGTTTACCAAGATACCACTGTCCAGCCGAGTCATACTCGTTCAATAAATCGGCAAGATTTTGAACGTTTACATAGTTATCATCGTCAAAATGGCAAAACCACCTGGAAAATATACATCTTGCTTCAAACATTTCCTGGCAACGACAAATATATGCTGCCAAGTTAAATACTTTTTATTTTGAGAAAAGAAGTAGTCCAATTCCATCGCCATTTTGCAACAGAGCGCTTTCCTAAAACAGAAAGCCGTTTATGCCGGAACATCGCAGAAACTCGCACAATAGGCAAAAGTTGTTATCGTTATAGTAATCTAAGTTTTTTATGATGATCAGGTTCATGTTCCCAGTTCGAGATCGGCGGAACCAACAAACACATAATTCCCAGAGTACAACGATAAAATTACAATCGTGTACGCACCTATGGTGGGAATTTGAGCAGCTGGAGATTATAAGATGTCCGCCTAAAACACGAAGCAATTGCTTATTCGGCCAGGTTTATTGCCGCATACTCAGCAATGTTATTGGGTAGAGTATCTTGATATACCTGATTTCAGTGCAAATTCTCCATCCTCTTCATCAGTTATGAAATACGTCTGCAATAAAACAACAAATATTAACGTGGGAAAAATGCAGACACGCGTATTCGGCTATCGTTCCCATCCTCCTGTGAATGACTTACGCATACAGGTCTTACAATTGTTAGCTAATCAGTTTTTCCGTTTTACGAACGGAAATTATGCGAAAGCACTTATTGCTAGTGTCACGAATACCGGAACATGCTAACCTTGTTGCGGATTCCCGAAAAAGCGAGTTAAAAATTCGATGATAAATTTATCTTGCTGAAGTGAATTCGGAGAGTGTGAACTCTGCGCGCCATATTATCACTGCGAATACATAAATATAACTGCCCAAAACCGGTCTAAATTTTTGAGAAGGTATTTTCCATTCTTTTCAAATTAAGTCTTATGTTTGGCAATTTCAGGTTTGCCAAACACTTAGCGAATATAGAAACAATGTATATTGTTCTCTTAATTACTAGCGCACGGCTAAACACTGCTATTCTAGAAGTGCAATTATATATTAAAAATATGATTATTAATTTTATATCCTGTATGCACTACAGCAATGCAGCATCGGCGCAGGCAGATTCGGCACCCCGGGCGATAACATAAGAACTGAAAACGTTTTCGGGCTCAAGTATCAATATTTACGATCACTAGTTGGAAATAAACACTGAAGAATTTTTCAGTTCATGGACTTCGGCCTTAATTTGATAACATTTACCGCATATACGGTACCGACTGCAATAATTTAATCAACGCAAACAAATGACATTTCTCCAAAGCCGCCCCAAAGTGCTGTACGTCCTTAAATGTCCCCTCTAATGGAATATCATTCATTTTATGCTGTTGCACATTGACCTCACAAGGCATCTAACTAGCAAGCAGCGCTAATTACAGTCTAGCGTCTTAAGGAATTTATGCACTTGTTTCTTCTTCCCAGCTCTGCCAGGCGAGTGAAAATATGAGACAGCCACCTGCAGAACGAAACCAAAGCAAATATTCCAAGCTCACTCTCTGATCGTCATCTGCAGTTCTGAACCACCATCAGACGCAAACCAACTGCTCCAGAATAATATAATGCACCAAATCGATTCCAGCTGTCAGTTGGATGCCAGCAGGGCCAACAGCGAACATAAACCTGTCCGAGAGTGGGCACCGTCCAGTGCGTCCACCACTTCAATCATATATAG
Organism: Paramacrobiotus richtersi; assembly: GCA_034698045.1. Taxonomy (NCBI): domain Eukaryota; kingdom Metazoa; phylum Tardigrada; class Eutardigrada; order Parachela; family Macrobiotidae; genus Paramacrobiotus; species Paramacrobiotus richtersi. The sequence continues at coordinate 8,188 of JAQGAU010001799.1, read as the reverse complement.
CAGAAACTCAATCTATCTGCTTGCCGACAATGCAAATATACAAGTCACAATCCATACACGGAAACAGATGGCCGATGACGCTAAACAATAGCTGAAGGAATACAAAAAGACTAGGAGCTAATAGGAATCACTGCGGAAAGATTCAAGAGAACATGAAGAATTTCACCTGTTGTTTACTCCCACTAGGCACACTTTTGATTTTTATTACTGTACAGTTCCTTCAGTTCTGTCCCACAAATCCAGTTTCTATTAATTTCCGTATTCGGAAATAGTTTACTTGTATTTTTTTATATATATTTACGCAAAATCTATTCTCGCTCGTAACTTAGATGCTACTTGAAGTACCCACAATTTGTGAATCAGGGAGAATCTATTTACACACATATCTGTAGATTACACACGAAAAATCTTTTCAAACTGAAAAATATTTTTTTAAAGGATTGCACTTGCAGAAAGTGTTTATTACCATTTATTACCAGAACAGATTACTGTCTATGTATACTTCATGGACCTATGGCTATGAACCAGCTATGGTTAAAGCCTCACGTCGCTGTTACCGTAAATCCTGCATGTAACATCAGATTTACAGCTATTTTACCTGGTTTTTAGCAGATTTGAACCATGTCTGGAGAACGGTGTCCAAGCGTTGACGGTGAAACTTTTTGGATGTTTTTACGCTGATATGCAAATCATCCAACTGTAATGACGCTTTGTTGTCCATACCAGGCTGTGTCTCGGTAGACTTGTCATGCAAATGATGCAAGCGAGCCGATGTGAAACTTTCTGCACGTTCCAAATCATTATTAGCGTCACGTTCGCGTGCACTTTGTCCATTCCGTAGCACAAGCCGATATGCTTCATCCGTTCGGGACAATTGGGAAAGTGTGGAGGGCTTTAGGATTAGGTCGGACGCGGAATAAGGCTCCAAAATAATCTGAACATTCTGACGGAGTTCATGGAGACAAATCACCACATAAAACATGAAGATAACAAGGACGCATGTCAGGACATTTTTTCGCGAAAAAGCCCAAATTCGCCCAGAAGAACGTATAGGCATGATCACAGATGGCAGAGATCTTTCCTTTCTTCTGAATGGCAGATAATTTGGACTGTGATAGGAGTTAATAATCGGCAAAAAAACAGAAGAAGCCGGTTTGTTGCGATCGGTCGACAACATTATACCACACAATTAGCAGTACAAATTCGCTTTTGTTGTGATCTTCCGGGCACGTCTGTCTTTCAAAAAACTGGCACCCAGCCAAAAAGCCGTACTAATTCGTTAAAGCTGATTCATCAGCTTGCATTATAGTCCATGCCGCAGGGAAAACTAGACGTGCGACTGGAAAATTATGCAAAAAATGATTTATGTAAAATATGCTGCACTGAGAGTCTGAGACTGCACTATATATATATGGCTTCGTCCGTAATAATTATAAGGCGATAAAGCGATTACTTGTACGATATCGCAGTTCTGAAAAAAACGGACATGTACACGTCATAAATATCCAAGCTTTAGATTTCAGCCGACGCGTTAAGATGCAATACAATAATAACAGTAAATTGAAACACGTTTCCGAAATATGACTATTTCCATATCACCATCTAACAACACTGCACGAAGTAAAATCACTAACATGTAAAATGGCTGTGCATTCTGTGTCTGCCGTTTGTGCCCTTTGACCATAGGCAGCTTTCTTTTTACGCACGCCCACCGGAAAATCGTCACAGAATCGAGAAAGTTGACATCTGCCTGCTTCGACTTTCATCAGACCTGTTTGCCGTTTTTTGCTTGTTTCCCGTTGATTCTCCTTTCAAAATTGCATTATATCAGAGTTATTTAGTGTTTGTAGTATAGCGGGTTGAATACACAATACGCTTGGTAGCAGTTGGTAGATTCTGTGTACTGTGTAGTATGTGCTCGAACTAACTCATTAATATTACTGGTATGTAGTAAGTCTGTAACTAATTTATATTTATCCATGAAGCAATAATAATAATGTCATTAACATTATTATACATGCATCGCCACAACGACAATAAACGGGAACTGATCAGAAGAGCGTCGTAGTAGTTATATTGCACGAGCTAAACGAGAAAATAATTAAATAGCATATTAATATTAATTCTATCTGGATTCGACATTCATATTACATACCACTTTGTACCAGTGGACTTTGACACGCTTAACACATAATTAAATCATGGCACTGGTACCGTACTATGGTAGCGCGGCAGAATCTACGTATGCTGCCGTCCTATAAAACTACCGTCATTTAATATATTAATTGTAAGTTACTTCCCATCCGCTGTTGTCGTACTGGGACGTTGCGCACTATACCCTGTCCCTGTAGTGCCGTGTATGCCATGTCCCCGATGATGAAGTCCCAGTCGCGAACGCGAAAATAAACGTACTGCACGTGAGCCGTGTGCCGTGTGTTAAAAGCCTCATACGCGCGACACACTACTTCAGAAAGTGTAAAGTTTTAAACACCCCTAAAAGTTCCTTTATAATCTGGCAGAATTTGTATTACACCACGCACTGCAGGTGAATTACGTATATTTGTTTCGTGTTCCAGTTTTCTTATGTATGTTCATGCAAGTAGCTGACATATTCCTTATTTGAAAAAAGTTCGCATTGTTTTTTTGGCTTTTGAGATCACATGTACTTTGTAGAGCACTGGCGAAAATGGGCGATCAAGAAAATCCTGCCGGTCGAACCCTTCGTATGTTCACGACTTTAACTCCAGATTTACCACAGGACTACTTCGAAGCGCTGCGACAGTATCTCCAACAACAGCTATCGCGAGACATCGTTTTGCAAAGCGAAAACAAGTGAGTAAGCAGCAAAAGGAATCCCATTCACAAATCTTGGGAATTGAAGCTTTTTTGAATCCATTGTTCCATGGCATTGTAACGTCATGCGCCTTTGAACTGACAGCTGGCGTGGACCGGAAGTCGATCAGAATCCCTCTCCATTCGACGATGACCAGGCTGACATAGGTGGGTTGACTATCGGCATGTGCAAATCCTTTCGTATTCCCAAAGTATATGTATAAATATTCATGGTATTCCCATTCTGATACTTTTCTCCTGTTATTTAAAATTTTTCAGATCTGTATGTACATGCACTGCAACATACAGTTTCACACTGCAGGATTTATACCCGCCATCGAATACGTTCGCGCGAAACTTGATGGAAAAAATAAAAACTTCGAGCGGCTACCGGTGGGACCACTTCATAGACATCCGAATTCGGACGGAAAGCCTGTGTATTTTTCTGACGTTGTTCTTAACACTGGACTCAAGTACGTAAACGGTAAAAATGCTCCCAACCCCAGTGAAATGTTTGTTGCATCTTTGTTGATCATACCGATACAACATCGTACAAAAACTAAAGTGTATTCGTAACGTATTATGATGCAGGATATATATGATTTTCTTTAAGAGAATGGACCTATTTGATATTTCTACTGACACTGACATGTGATTACAGGGTGTCAATGTTTCTGTGGTTGAAAACAGCCTTGCTGTTATCAGTTAAAAATTAAAATGAAATTCACCGGCGAAAAGTTGATTTGTTTTAAAATTACGGTACATCAACCCGTGCAGCTTTTTGCTATGTATATTATACTTTCATAGCTTTGTATTCCAATCGGTTTTTAGATTTGTTTTTTTCTGAAGGCAATCTTAAAATAAACTGTGATGTCTGCACTGTGTAATACAGATAAAATTAATGTTGATGAGTGTTAATTCCCATATTATGGATGTCAGCCATTACCGGCAATGTACCTGTTTGCGAAATGAATTATTGTTATAGGTTACTGATATCAGTTTGTATGATATATAATAATGTACCTATGCTTCTTGACACTACACTTTACAGTTACTAATTATTTTCTCCGACAATTGCAAGTACCGCACATTGCAGCCCTCACGGCTACACAGGTAGCAGCTACCATAATATTATTATCATATGCATATAATCAACGTTAAAAGCTTACATCAGTCTTCGTGTTTTTTCTTCCAGGGAACGACTGACGGATTTTCAGCAAGCAAAGGGAACTGTGTGGGCGTATAGGTAAAATCGGAACCATCTGAGTGCATTCTAATTTTTATAATCTGAATACATACAGTTTTACTGTAATTTATCCTGTGCGAAAGTTTGTCAGTCGTTACTGTGATTTTGCAGCACCTCTCGTTCATTGAGTGGATCCTTGTATCCACGGCATCATTTTCGAAAGCAAGGCGAAAACGTGTCGTTTTTTGGCGATACACGAGAAGCCGGTTCGCATATCGCGGCTATCGAGATGGTGCGCGATAAACGAGCGGAGGGAGCGACAGTAAATTCGCTTGTGGTATTCAGTTACTTCCAGCGGAATCCTGAAGCCAGGAATGATATTTTTGTCAAATTATCACTCGGACCACTGCCAATTTACCCAATCGTAGTCAGCAAAAAACTTTCCGGTATGTGAATAGCTTTTTTTCAGTCACAGTTACAAGCTTACTTCGCACTGTCTGCGATTACGTCTTGAGGAATTATCATTTTATAATCGTGACGCCTGTTACTTTGCAGACGAAACTAAGAAACAGCTCAAGAACGCCTTTCTTCGCATATCTCAAGATCAAGACATGAAAGCAAAACTCGATCCTTACGGTGTCGATGGATTTGTCGAAACTTACGAAGAAATGTATCATCTCGAACCAGACATCCTAAATGATCTGAAGAAACCGAATTTAGACGTGCCTTTTTATTAATCACAGGGTCCACAATTGGCAAGTGAAGCAAATACTGTAAATATACAATTTCCCCGGAAATGTAGAGATCATACAATATTAAATCCCAGTTATGCCGGTTTTAACGATTCTAGTACGATGGAACCGCGCAATTGTGTGACCATATCGTTTAAAAATAAATTTACTGCCGAATCTTTGTCCGATTTGCGAATTTCGAAAATCAGCGCGATGTAGAATCGTTCTTCTATCCTGGCAATAAAATACGTCCGATCTAACTCCTAAAATCACTCAAAACATAAACTCCACCTAACAATAAAACTTTTACAAAATATGAAGTTATCAGCCAATTCGTAACCGATGGATGGAATCATAAACACTCGCCCAATAAGACAACATAAAACTTTTACGGAAAATATGCCTTCAGAGCTAAACAAAACTGCGCGAGTTGTAACTATACAATTTACGCAATTCTTAGGTACCTTATCATAGGTAGACACAGCTGAATCTGGTCCGTCAAATTGCTCCGACTTGCTGGCCAAGATCATCACAATCGAGGGCCAATGTTTAGTAGCTGGTCGATCCTAAAAAATGCGTTATGCAGTTTCCGTTAACCATTTCGAGGTGTCTCAGTTTTACCGTTGGATAACTAAAAATCGCCGGGTAGCTTTCGAGGCCGGTTGGCTTTTCGATTGCAACACCAGGAAACCGGTAACCAGGACCACGATAATCCATACCGTTAGTGTCCAATACCAAGCAGATGTGCGACGCATCGCTTTTTCTGTGGAATGTCGCTATCCTTAAAATAATAAGAAAGCACATATTCTCAAATCTCTACATACATACTTAACAGTGACAAGCGCATGCAAAATGGTAATAATTTAGAGATTAAATAATATAGTATATTATAGTAGTAGTGGTACAGTTTTACCACGTTCGACAAGTCACAAGTGATCGAAATTCTTCATACTTATTGTGGTAATCCGGATTGTTCCTAGCCAGAAGACTTCGGAATTCCGCTGCTAGTCCTGTTTGCTTGCTTAGCGTATCGTGGAAATACAGGCTAAACTAAAACCACAAAAACCTTGAGCCGAAGCACTATTAAATGAAATAAACCGAATCGCAAAAGGCACGCAATTAGTGGCATTTTACTTACCTTTGCAAGTAGTGCAGTCTGATACCGAATAAACCATGAATACAAAGCAGGTGGAGGAGTGTTTTTTATGGGGCCAACTTTGCAGTTGGACGGAAGCGTTGATTCTGGAGGTGCCGTACTGGTAGGCCATATGGCTAACCGCCGGTGAACTTGGTTGATATGCATTAATGACAACATGAAGTTCCACTCGGTCATTGTCAACTGAGCGTCAATAAGGCTTTTCAGAATTTCCGTCTCGTATCTAAAAATTAAAGTACGACCTACGCTGGTTGTACAGCTTGCAAACTGCACAAAGCGTACGAAAACGCCGATTCCAGAGCAGCAAGACATGGGTGGTGAAATCTTTTTCCGTATGTACTGATCACTAAATCGACCAAACCGTTAACTTCCGGAAATCGATTTATTCTTGCCAGTCCCATTTCGTGCAGTCTTTCATATCTGAATGACAAATACAAAAACATCATTATAAGTATCGCGGTAAAATAAATAACAATCTAATAAAAATATACCAACCTAATTAGTTTCGTACACTAGATATTTCAGGATGCAAATCAGAAACTAAAGTTTGCTTTTCGGACAGAGCTCTAAATATTCAGCAGAAAACCACTGCTGCGGAATGGAATGTTTAACTTGAAAGCAAAATTTCCTCAATGTTACGAATACCATTGGATCAGATATCTCCACTACTAAAACCATTGGCCATAAAGCTCATACAGACCTGCTGCAAAAAAAGGCAAAAACAAACTTTCTGTTAAATTTATCAGTACTGTATAGAAACATAAGGTGGTAATGTTATGTACAAATTCAAGACGTACACATCGCACATATCCAAACGAGCTGCTGCGAAGTGCCCCAGCTGAGTGCACAAATGGCTCAGAACAGCGGGCGTGAAGTCTCCATTTGGAAAACTGTCCGATGTTGGCAACCCACGAAGAGTTTCTACAATTTTTTCCAAATCGTGTTTGATCTGCCCATACAGCGATCTTAATGGTAACTGCAACAACAACGGATCAATTTTACAGAAACTTTCCAAAACGCTTCCTACAGAATTTCTGTCGCTCTTGTCTATACAACGCGTTGTACTGCTACTTATCATCAAAAATACGGGTTCGCGTTCAGCGTAATAATGATGCATACCTCCTTATTCCGAAATGCCTTCTTGTTGTTCGGTGTTTGCGTAAGAAATACCAGTGTCATATAACCCTTTTCAGCAAGGCTTAACTGGCTCAGGCTGGCCACAAATTGATTCCAAATAGCTGCGAAACCTTGTGGATTTTTCACGGAATCCTTTTCGCGATCCTAAAGAACCAGCAATATCATTTACAAACAGATGGTCTCGCTTTGCTATATAAAGCTCCAGCACTTACGCATATTTCCTTCGCACGATCAAATGAAAACCGACCCAGAGAATAAAAAATGTGTTCCAGGATTCGTTGTTGTTCGGAATGCATCGTAAATTATGCAAAAAAAAAACAGACTCTAATAAACCAGTCTATGTTCCACACAAAAATAAAACGGAAATACGAAAACAGCTGATCCACGTACCAAACGACAGAGTCGAACAAACAGCCAGGCAGATCCGGTGCACTCCAAGCGTGTCTCCACTCTGCGCTCACCATCGGTCATTGTACTATGCATATGGCTACCAGTACTAGTGCTTCACAAGAAAGGCGGAATTCCACGATATTTGAAGTTTTCGAAGACTTTTGTTTCTTTATGATTGTGAGATGCTCTTGTGAGTCCTAAACATTTTACAGATTTGATAACCTGCATGTTCCTTGACCGTATTCTGGAGCAATTGCATTAATTACAGGTATATATATTGTGGCCACTTTTCCAGGTGAGAAGTCCAGGTTGTAACGTCCTTGAGGCGTAAGAATTGCTAATCAGGAATCAAGAACAGAATGTCTTAAAAAATCACTCTTGTGTTGCAGGTCTGCTATTCGAAATGGGTTGTCCTTTGCGGTGCTTATCGATCAGCACAGTTCTGCTGAGTTGTAAGTACATGGACCCCTCACTTGTCAGCTGGGTCCTAGTTGTAAATCGATTCTTTTGTCACTTAATAAATACGAGCCGAACTAAATTTTTGTAGCGAAAAATTGTGGTGTATTTACAGTTGTGATCACTTTCGGTATCACTGATCAAGTAGCGACGCAGCCCGTGGTGGCCCCGGTGCAATCTCAGAACGTGGGCGATAGATTTATGCAAAACCCGGAAGGTGGTGTGCCGAAAAAACCATTCATGGAGCCGTATTATTTTGGATTTTACAACAGCACGAAAGGATGGGTTCCTTCTCTGATT
>JAQGAU010001798.1:0-17676 GCA_034698045.1 Paramacrobiotus richtersi | reverse complement strand
ACGTGTGAGTGGATCATAATTGTCAGAATGCATTTTACACTTGTCCCGTGGCGATTGTGCCGCGATATGGAGCGCAGAGTTATACAAAAGAATCTTGAGGGGAGGCGGTGATCGGTGATATATGGTTAAACCGTCTATCATTTTATTGCTGCATAGTGCATACTGCCGCTGCTCATTGTATATTTTATGGAAGTTGCTGCTTCTTACCGCTGATATTTTATTTAATATTTTAATTATTTTTAATATATATAACAAATAATATATAAATATATAATAAATATATTTATTAATTATATATTTTATATATTATTTATTATATATTACTTCATGACATATTTATTCTATATAGTATCATTATTTATTAATTTTTGTTACGGTTTAATGTGGATAAGGAAACGATTTCAAAAAAGTATCGACAATAAATCATAAAAACGGTTTGTCTGGAAAGATTTTGTAAATCGAAATCTACGAATTTTCCCCAAATTATAGAAAAATTGAATAAATATTTCAAAAACTGCGTTATCGCTAGGATGACTTGTTTTCGTTGAAGCTTGCTCCGAGTCTTCGACGGGATTCACTTTTTCTGTCGGAAATGTACAGTACCATGCTATACGCAGATCGAAGAGCACTTTCTACAACATAAATCAAAAATTATTGAGCTCAGTTACGTTGTTAACTGTGTAGAATTAAGTTTGTTTTACTTTTCGACGTTCAGTATTATACTTCCCAAAGTTTTTCTGCAGCGCGTTTGTTTGGTGCGAAACTGATGACAAAGCAACCAGTTTCCCTCTGAGCCTTGAAAATGCACGACATTTCTTCTCAAATAATATACTTCGTGCCACCGGTAGTACTAGTGGGAAACTTATAGCCACAGTTACAAAGCAAAAACACAAATGTCGGTTTTTTAATTGATGACATCGGCGCCCAGAGTGTAATTCCCGATAAACGCCACAAGATCATCATGCACAATGGTTAATAAAGGCTTTGGACTAGGAAGGACGCACTTATTCGATCCCATCTCCATTACTAACAGTCCATACGTGACCACGACCCCGACCACCTACATATCCCAACAGACAGCTAAACAAATGTTACTCCTGTGTGCAGTGTGTCAAGTGATTGCAACCCTGGGAATTCAAGGTCTCTTTTTTATCTTACGGAGGCAATAAAGGTTCGGTTGATGCCCACCATGCCGTATGCGGTGAAGATTAGCGAGCGCGTCATCATCCGGTGGAAGTGCATGAACAGGTAGGATTTCCGATCTTTGCCGGTTTCAGTGCTGATATAGAATTCGAGAATTTTGGCGGCTGCTTGCGACTGTAAAAATCAAAGTGTAGTGTAAAATTGTGACTGCTAAATAGACTGTGCGTTTATTAAAAACAAGCACGTGTTTTAGTCGTACGCAGGCACGTGCTTGATCTCATAGGTTGAAACTATGGAATTTTGTTTCCTTTAAAAAGTTTCTGCTGCTTTATCCAGTTTAACCATAGCACAACACTGAAGCAAAATCAAGATTCTTTACTAATATGTAAGTGATCCTGCAGCTTACACGCATAAGAACTGTTGCTAAGTGTTCGAGACTTGTCGAAGAGCGAACTGCATAAACGTTTGACGAGCTGACCTTTTCGTGCGCCGATATCATGAGTCCCGTTCGCACTACACAAAACAACACTGTAAAGAGAAACGCCTGCGTCACATTCGTGGGCTGAACACTCGCTTCACCGGCTCGAAATGAGCAGATCCCGAAGAAACCCCATAAAAAATCATTGGCAAACATAAACAAATTGTTAATCGCTAGCGTGTGTTCCAGCTCCAGCCCTGTATCAGTCAGTAAAGCATGATCTTCCAAACACCGGTCAACGGCGACGATATCCAGGGCTGCCTTCCTCCCGAACGGAACATCCGCAATCTCCAGATTGCGGTTCAATCTGGTGAACAGTCGGATGATCAGAATAAACGTAATGAACATGAGTATCGTAAAAACTTCCAGTGACCAAATAGTGATATCACTGAGAACTGATGTGATGACAAACAAAATGTCACTTAGATACGGCGCCGATGGGATCAGCCGCGGACCACTCGACTTCATCTGTCTGGTTATATCTTGCCATGTCATCCAGCTGTTGTTGATCCGGTTCGAACCGCTCAAAATCGTCAAGCTAATCAACGCGATCACTAACAACCGTCGATCGTTTTTGTTCAAATAGTCCAGAAATTTGTTAAGTTTGCTGATTATCGTCATGATGCTCTGTAAGCGTAACATGACAAACAGCGATCCGAATACAGTGATGATGTCAGCGCTGACTTCACAAATGATTCGGGCTACGGTAAAGATGTCATTCATGGGCAGGGATTTAAAGAACGGAATCCGGAAGCAGATAAAATGGACGAGATTTCCGAAAAAGAATACTGCTGACCATGTGATGCGGAGTGCTTTTTTCGAGCGACTTGTTGGATATTGGTGAAAGGGAAAGAAACCTGTAATCCTCAGGAAACCTGTCCATGGAGCAATTAAACTGTCGAAAAAGTGGCTCCATTCGGTAGATGCCATGATGCAAGAAGCACGATTTACAAGTTAGTCACCTTAATTTATGTAACTCCGCGATTTAAATTAACTTGTCATAGAGAGATCGCCGAGCACTATAATAGTTCGGCCAGCATACGAATGTTACAGTTCTCCCAAATATGGCCATGGATACGCTGACACTCGTGCCAGCAGTCAAGAGAGAACTGTCGCATCAGCGCTTCAGCTATCTGCCGTAAAAGCAAATAATCAGCTAAAATTTCACGTGTTTTCAATTAATTATTCACACTGCCGATCAGAGGAACCATTTTAGGATAGACTATATAGGCGCATGTTCTACATAAGTTTTATATTTGTTATAATCTCATCGCATGGAGATCGACTCAGTGTACAAAGGTAAACGCTATTCGGCTGGGCGTGAAATACGACAGCATCGTCATCATCCTCATCGCGACTCGCGAGGTGTAAAGCGTTTAACTAACAAGTGGCAGGACACCAAACAGACCTGGCTAAGGCTTTGTCTTTCCCGTTACGATTGTGAGTAAAACATTCGAGAAGTGTGCGGCTTCGAGAACTCGACCTATGTCAGAAGCACGCTGAAAAGTTCATGCCATTCAATGCATTCCGCACCCGGGTTACGGGCCTGTTACCACTACGGCGCTGGTTCGCGCAGATTGCATCAAAATGGCTTTACACATTCATTACGGTTCGCAGATGTATCTATATGTGGCGTTTTCCACTGAAATTCCAAGGAAAACCATTGCTATCCAGCGCTAGTGTAAGCGTAGTTCAGCAGTCTTCCCTTCAAAAGTATTGTCCAATCCGCTTGCAGAAGATGATCGCTGATCGGATTCGACGGTCTCAAAATCGAGGGATACGGAAACTGCAGCAAAGTTTTACGTACGCATATACATAGTCTTTTTCTCAGCTTAGTCGGCTGTAGGGAATAGTGTGGTGACAGTAGATTTTAGATTGGACTGGCAGACAGTGTCGACAAAGGTCACACTCCAAACGACCATGCGAAGCAGAGGTCGCCGTAACCCCGTACTTTTTAAAAATTTTTAACGTTTAAGGTACACGACATGGTTTACCTCTTCTTGTTTCACAGCGAAACCGAATAACTGAACTAACGGACATTCAATACTGTATTCGAGCTATTATACCGTACTTCTGTAAATGTTGTACCACGTAATTAGTTATTAAAATTTCAAACCGTTTTATTGACAGTCAGGTTCCAAAAGGACAGAGTACTAAGTTATGAATTTACGTTACTGCTGCGGAAGAGGTCCTGCAGGGAAGCAATGGAGGCCTTATCGCGGTTCTGGTAATGCACACTAAGACACGACTTGTCATTTGACTTTTGTTCCTTCGAAATTATTATTTCTGTAGTATACAAACAGACATAATTATAATATCACACCTATTGAGAGAGCTTGTTTTAATTTAAGCACACATTTATGAGAACCCAGGTTTCAGAACGATACCACATTAAAGTTCTGAGAACGACACCAGAGAATTAAATTAAAACCACCAAAGTTCCATTCCACGTGGAACAATCCAGCTGAGACAACCGACCAGCAGTTGTCATCGCTCATTCGGCAGTCATTTGATAATTATAACTTGTCCGGGATAGATGTAATCCGGATTCGTTATGCCGTTATCCTTGGCAATAGTCTGCCAGTTCTTCCCATGTTGCAGCGCAATTCTAGACAAAATATCCCCATTCTTAACAATGTATGTGATGATCTGACCCGATCCATTGCCGGGCTGTGGTCGTGGTGTCGACCGGGGCGTGGGCGACGATCCCCTGCACTGTCTGCTGTACAGTCTGTTGATCTTCTGGATGTCGATCGGACTTAGGCCGTCTCGCTGTCCGAAAGTCTTCCCTCGATACAAAGGTAGGGGACGGATTGTGTCGTGACCATTTTTGCTGAAGGCATCTTTCGTGTAGTGCATTATAGATCCAAAATCGTACGGTGTCCGTTGTGGATCGGAATCTGTATGCTTTTCAAACTGATCATGATCGCCTGCGAAATACCCGAGTTGCCGAGATGAGCGGGTACATAATGAGAAGCACGGTTATGGATTTGTTGTTCTTACCTAGCCTGATGTTTTGTAGTAAAATCTCAACGTAGTCATCTCGATCATGGCGGGACTGTTCGTGTAGAAACCCTTTACAGAACAAGTTGGAAGATTCAGAAGAGCCTGTTTAAAGAAACTGTCTGAAACACTCACCAACTGCATGCATTAATTCGTGTAGAATTGTACCATGTTCCACGCATCCATCTACCAAGACAAATACAGTTATAAACAACAGAAATACAAATACAGTAATACGTGTTATTTTGGCCAGAACTTTTGCTCATTATACGGAGAAATGACAATATACGTACTTACCGCGAGCCAGGTTCACTAACTGCTTCTTGCCCATGCGTAAGCGATTCTGGCGGTTAATTTCTGCCAACTCCGCATGTGTCTGTCGGCCCCAGAATGTGAAGCATGTCCTGAAAAACCAAACCGTACAGAAGTGTACATACTATTCCATTCGCACATAAAAAGGCAACTAAAAAACAAGCGAAGCGACCAAGCAAGCGGAGCAAGGGTCCCGCCAGGGCATTTCCGCAAAAATATGAGAACATGTCTAAAATGTTGTAAGAGTCTCGTATTAAAAATCGCGTATTGACTGTACTGATCCCAAGGTATTTTTCAAGGGGAGATTATGGAGGGTGCATAGTTATGCATTTTCAAAGTTTTTAATGGGTGACTTGGCTTATTGTAGCATAGCGGTCTATGGGGGATGGATCAGTAAAGTTACGATCTTGACCGCTGTGCTAAGGCAGCTCAAGCTGTAATAACTTTGAAAATGCATAACTATTCATCGTCCCTTACCTCCCCTGCGTAGAAAATGCTCTGTGATCAGCACAAAATTAATAGTACAATATTTTAGACACGATCTCTATTTTTGCGCATATGCCCTGCCGGAGCCTTGCTTGTAAGCGTAACGATGCACCATCAAAAGGAGCTTCACATATACGTGTAATGATCTCACGAGAAAATCGGTGTATTATCACGACATTGTATGTTCATACAGAATCCATACCCTGCTTGCACGGGAGCAATATAAATCGAATGCTGGTCTTCGGAATTTTTCGGTCGAAAGGTTATGCATGTTTGCTGAGCGAAGTTACCAATAGCAACGAGAATAATTTGTTTCTCCGAGGCAGCTGTGGAAAAAGTCAGTTTTTAGAGAGAAAACCTGCCAATAGGTGCAGCACGTGTAGTGCGGGTTTACACTAACTTACAGTACTTGGGGGAGATTTCGTAAGGAACAACTCCACCAGGCCATATATTTTCTGGTTTGGTTACGCCACTGTAAAGCGCTCCTCTCTGCAATAAGAATTTGGTAAAATTTGGCAGGCTTAGAATTCAGATTAACATTGAAGTCGTTAGTGATTGGTTCGTTAATGTCCGCTACGGTTGAATTGTGTTTCGTAAGTTGTATGTACTACTTTATAGATCACAGTAATCAGTTCAATCTGGAAGATTTACTTATAATTGGTCGGTATCCAATGATATCGCCTTCAAACAGAGAGAGCGGCTCTGAAAATAAACGGGAAAGTGAGGAGAATTGTTTCGCTAACAAAATTCCAAGAAACCCGTTCAAAACGCGAACAAATAATAATTATTGTAAATGGATTTTCATATGGCTTGGTAGCCAACAGGGTCAGCAAAAGAGAATCGAAGATTTACCTTGATCGTCGCTTGCATCAGTGTCATTAGTATGGTCATCATCGTCATAGTCATGCTGCGCTAGGACGATTAGCAGGCAACAAAGTACAACGCCGACAACTATTCTGAGACAAAGAGAACTACACATTGTTCGTAATTAAACGCTCAAAAACATCAACACCGTAAATTCAATCGCAAAATTGCAGTAGATACGGAAACGACTTCAGTTGCCTTCCGTAACTCAGAGAAACACGGTCTGCTGACTGTATTCAACGTCCCATGAACCTGTCATTTATATTACTTACAAGAGCTTTCGGTAGTCATCCCGGTTCTGCGTGGACTTCGCACATGTCATCAGCAGCCAGTTAGTGATGAATCATGAACACGCAAACTGTTTAAGTTGTTGGACCTTATCGAAACAGATCTGACCAGTGTTCAAATCCTTATCCGGAGTGCCGCTGCACGATACGGAACGATAAATCGTCATTTTTCGACACGTGATATCCGCCATGAAGTCTTGCACAGAAGCCAGTGACGTTCATTCTTACCAGGATTTCATCCAAAACATAGATTTCTGATGTAATAAGTTTGGAATCAGAAAAGTAGATGGCAATCTCCTTTGTCTGTTGCAGGGATCGAAATGTCATATCGTCATATCTACAGTGAGTAAGCTGCTTTTCTGTGGAGGAATATTTTTTTGCTTCCCTTATAAACTCCGCGATTTGCATCTCACTTTGACTTATGTCTTTTCTTTTACATACCAGTCTTTTTCCCGCCCTTATAATGACAACCATGCTAAACCTTGCCGTTGGTATTTTACTCTCGGGGACCCTTTCATACTGCGCAGAATTACCCAATGAACAGTTGGCAACCAATAAGCCATTCTACTTTCATTTTGGTAGTCTCACTCCACGAACCACATCGCCATCCGTAAAAATACTAAACAATGATCCGGTATCGAGCGCTGTAAACACCGATACGACTACACCATCAAACGATACCGAGGAACCCGACGTCGAGCCGGAAAAGCCAACTTATCAGTGCTTTTACCATGAAAACATGTTCGTATATTGCCAGGAGCTGGACAAGTGCCAGGCAAACCGCACCGAGATTGTGCTAGCGGACAACAGAACATTCAACGGATATCATTGCAATGCCCCGTTGGTCCAGATCAAGCACACGACGAAAAGTGGTAAGGCTTACGTTCTAGTTAACGCCATAATTATGAACCGCGTATGCAGATGTGCTCGGACAGGTAAACAAACATTTTTATGCCTTCTTAATCCCGCAGCAATTGTAATCGAGGATTAAGGGCTCCGTTCAGCAACAGCGCCGACTGCTGAGTAATGACTTGTAATTTATTGAGTTGAGTTTTATTCTTGCAGGTATTGCTTCACGGGGATTCCTCAGAGCAATGACAGCAGATTCAAAATCGTCGGATGTATTATTCGTCTGTCATTTCTATGCCGACGAAGTGCCATCCCGACAATCTTTCACATGTGCTGCACCGGTTGATTGCCGGTACAAAGGGGCGTTGTCACCATGCTCCGGGGGAACTCCTTGGTACGGGAAATGGACCGGAGATTTAGAATTAGGTAGGTCGCCAAACTATTCGATTCACACTAACAACGGTGCGAACCTATCGTTCTGCATTCACTTTTGAAGTATTCTCATATCAGCTTTGACTTTTCTAATTGCAGGGTTGTGGGGTGTAGTTACAAATATGGCACTGGAAGCCGCGTATTGAAAGGTGACCAGGAAGAAATTTCTCGAGTCCAGCAAACTCGATACGCCGCCATGCATAACCACATCTGCCGTTTCTCAACCGTACAGATCAAAACTGCCAAACTTTACACCGGCTGGCAGTGTGAGGCATCCGTCAGAGAGCGCTAATTGTGGTGCAATCTTTTGTACAGCACGAAAATAAAGCGTTTTCAATAAAGCCGTAGTAACTGCTTACTTTTTTCGAGTTTGTGTTGCCTAGAATCACATTCAGAAACTGTTAGGAGCCTACACAATTGAGAGGGATGGAACAAGGAATCTGAATTTTCATGTCTTCGCGCTCTCGTTTTATCAACTAAGTATCATCAGACTTGAACAGAGCGGTCTTTGAGTACCAGCTGGTTTGTCTGCTCGGTAAATAAACTAAGCTAAACTAGATTGAGCGCGTAGCTAAGATACATAGTAGCAAGAACTTACTATATCTAAATATATAGATAAATAATATATCTAAATATTTAGATACAGTAAGTTCTTGATAGTAGCATTAGACCGTGGTTGCTGCACGACACCTTCCTCAAGTTGGAAAAGAAATCACACTTCTATAAACAAAGAACAAATTGACAATAACCCGGAAGAATCAATAATATCGCCATTCAAGGGCCATCAAATTCTTCTTATGGTAGTGGGGCTCAATCTTCAGGCGACTGTATTACTGTATTGTATGCAGTTAAATAGCGGTACTTCTCCATACATAATGCAGTTTAATCCTAATAACTTTGTTATTGTTTAAATAGTATGGTTCAAAAGCAATAGGGCAACAGAACTCGTAAGGAAGAACACGCTGGCCAAACTTGAAGCAAATCGGACCATTTCGAAGAAAGTAATCCACCGCTAACGCGCCTAAGTCATTAGTTTTCAGTGGACAGGGTTTCACTGAAGGACATAAGAAAATGCCAGGTCGCTCGTATCAAGCCTTAGGTCTGTAGCACCATTTGGTGTCATCTGCTTATTGTTGGAACTGGTGCGCAGGATTTCAAGTGCTTTCGTAAAACATTTCTGATGTTCAGAGCGGTCATCGCGACCACACCCAATAATTCCAATAGTGCTTGTGGAATTTGGAATCTGATGGTTCAACGCGGATGGATCAGACGGCGGAGTATCCAGCAAATTCTCAGGATATAGAATATCGTTCTCTTTGAACAAACAGTGAAACTGTAGAAAGTGACACCACTTGGAACTTCCGTCAGGGGAACTCATGGAAACCATAGGCTGTCCAGTAGGATAGATCTCTGACCCACTGACTAGCAACAAACCAACCATGCAATTGTAACCTTTTCCTGCCTTTGTCGTTCTAGAATGCACGAGCTTAGCTTCAGAGCTGTCGGAGGAACAGCGCCGGGTCGTTTTTCTATTGAATGATGTTTTCGTTGCCTTGATGAAACTCTTATAGGCCTTTCTTAACATGGTCTGGCATTCTTGCACTTCTGCTCTGTTCAGGGAGTAAAGGTTCGCAGACAAATCCAAAACTCTGTCGCGCACCCATGGCTGTAGTAGGGTCATGGGAGATGCGGAAAAATCGACTGTATTAGGGAATCCAAGCGTATCCAACGTTTTGCAGACTTTATGCGTTGCATGGTGCAACAGCTCGCTAGCATTTGGGCGGTAGTGTCCGTCTGTAACATTACTAAGAGTACAGCTACGCAGGCAGGTGGTTGTTAACAGAAACCGAAAAACGAAAGAGGCGAAACTGCGTTCCCAGTTGACCTTGAAGCAAAAGCTTGGCTTCAACCGTAAGTTCCTAACTGCACTCACCTTCTGAAGTCTTTTCCTTGGCCACAGGTCTGAAACTCAAGTGCAGCAACCCGTCATAGAATACCATGCGCAGCTCGGAATCCCCAATCCAAACTTCCGGAACAGCTCCATTATGGGCAATTTCCCATGCCAAATTCAAGGATCTGGCGTTCACCAGCTGACCATCTTTTCGACGGAAATGC
The DNA here is from genome assembly GCA_034698045.1 of Paramacrobiotus richtersi. Lineage (NCBI taxonomy): Eukaryota > Metazoa > Tardigrada > Eutardigrada > Parachela > Macrobiotidae > Paramacrobiotus > Paramacrobiotus richtersi. The sequence continues at coordinate 7,707 of JAQGAU010001798.1, read as the reverse complement.
TGAATCCGCCCGCCACTGGATAGTTCCACGATCATACAGCCCAGACTCCATATATCTGCTTTCCTGCCAACATGGCATTCCCCAGCTTCGCCTTGTATAACTTCGGGTGCCATGAACGCCAATGTACCCACTCCACCTGATATATTGCACTGATGGGAGTTTGATTGATGGAGCAGTTTGGAAAAGTCAAAATCACCAATTTTTATGCAGTCATTGCCGGCTTTCTTCGTCAGTAGTACATTGCCACCTTTGATGTCGCGATGGACAATGTCGTTGGCGTGGAGAAATACCAAAGCTCTGACGACTTGAATAACCCAGTCATACAACTGGAGATAATGCATTTGCCCTTTCTCGGCAATACTGCGCAGTGATCCTTCTAAATTAAACAGGCGTGTCTCAACTGACTGTTTCTGACAGTGTCAGTACATTTACTTCGATAGTGTATTAAACTTTAGTAGTTCCTAATCTCTTACCTTCGCAATATTCTGACGATAACGAAATGCGTTCGAAAGGAAGCACGATATGTTCGTAGTGCAGTAGACGAAGAATATATGGGCAACGGAACGACAGCCTTTTTATTTGTTCGAGCAGCTTTAACAGCTCCTCACATTGAGAGCCATTCTTCTTCAGAAAAATAGTCTTGTATGCTACCAGAACCCATTTATTGCCTATCATTTGGCTTGCTAAGAACACAGTTCCGCTAACCCCGTGTCCAATGGGGTGCAGAAGCTTGATTTTACCGTCGCAATAACAGCAGTCCAGTTTGCCTAAAGGATTACATTTTCATTTTTTTTCATTTTTCGTTGGAACGAAATTCATGCAAACGATGTCAGCTTATCACAAACAGTTTATTACTTACGGGTTTTGTCCGGTACATTCTCAGAATATATTCTTTTCCATTTATTATGACCGATGAGCTCACGGTATTGGCCGTTCCGTACTGTTACCACTATTGCCACAATGGCCGACGTTATCATCAACAGTAAGAAAACAGTAAGATAAAAAACATAATCCCACAAGATTTTCGTCTGATATCCATCCTTATAAAAAAATGTTTCTGGAGCATCCATCTTCAATTTCACTCGAATATACCTGTAGCTACATGTTGTAAAGAATAACCACTACCGTAATGCACTGGATGGAATTTGATAAAGTAATACTTTAAAAAATAAAGCTGGCGGGACGAATTAGTTGCAAGTGTTAATTTTACGATGCTCTGCCATAGACGCCCACTAACGTCGTACCTTGCTGTCAAACTAGGAAAGACGTCATACATTTCAAAACAGAAGCAGAAAATGGGATCGTTTGATGATCGAGTCAAATGTTTATGCAGTACAGAAAACGCGGAATGTTAGCCGACAAAAATTAGCGGTTAGGATGCTAATCAACTTCCTTAATGCCTTGCGTGACATTTTATATGCATAGAGTCTTTCTTAAATTTCTCTCCCTTTTCCGCGTTGGCTCCCATTTAAGGGAAGTTTCTGCGTAGTGTCATAAGTATCGGTGAAACCACTATACAACCGCGCACCAGTGCACATTGCAAATTAGCCTCCGTTATGACTTAATGTTTGCGGTTTTCTTTAAAGTCAAACGATGTTCGATAAGTTGCAGAATTTCGAAGATATCGACAAAATACATTCTCGTTTTGAAGCTAACAGCGTCAAGTGAGTAAACGCGAACACGGTCTTACTGCTAAGTACGAAACGTTTTGTTACTAATGACATAACTTTTTAGTAATGCCATAACTGCAGTAGTCATTTTAGCGCCAGCTTCATTGTACCGCATTTCCAATAAATTATGATAATTTTGTTACTAAAGAACATACATAACCCGACTTATGGCGGTTTATTTCTGAAGGACACAAATAACCAGAAATACCACAGTCTCAGGAAAATACGTAACTAAAAGCATTTAAGCACTGATTTATGACAACATAGCTAATACTTACAGACACGATACCAAATTCCACCAAGGTATAAAATATACAACCGTAGAACATTTGAAAATGAACGAATTTCTTTTTCGAACCATGACCCTGTCCGTCAGTGGGATTAATAACTGAAGCGGGTTTATTTGTTGCTCATGAGCCACAAATAACCAATAAATCAGTCCACTTTCATTATGGTAGTGTCCATATTCGTACTACCTTGCCATATCCGTCAAAATGTTCAATACTGATCCAGTATCGAGCGCCACCACCACCGCTGCGAGTGCACAAACTACCGAGGAGTTCGACGTAGATCCGGAGAAGCCAGCTTAATTTTATCAATGACTCTACCACGAGAACTTGTCTGTGCATTGTCAAGAGCTGGATAAGTGCCGGGAAGGGGTCAACCGTACCGAGATTGTGCTACCGGATACCATGGATCCTTCCCTGGACATGACTGCAGTGCTACCCAGGTCCAGATCAAGTACACAACTGACAGCGGTAAGACTTACCTTACGATTAACCTTGAAACTCCGTACGATGTGTGCACTTACAGTACACAAAATGTAACGTTAACCGAAACCGGCAGTAACAATGGCGAATTAATGACTGTACAGAAATAACACGGACTCAATTAATAATCGAGAATTTAATGAATGTGATTTTGTCGGTTGTCGACTATGCGTACTTGCAGGTGTTGATGCTACAAATGAATCTCTCGGAGCAATGGCATCAGATTCACAACCGTCCGATTTATCATTTGTCTGCCATTTCTGTCCGGACGAAACGCAAGTACATCAGCGTGTGTAGTTTCGCGACAACTTTTTGCATGTGCTGCCCCCGTTGACTGTCGGCAGAGGGGCGCTGTCCTCATGCTCCGGAGCAAGGTCTTGGTTTGGTAGATGGACTGGAAATGTAGAATCAGGTCGGTCACGAGATTTTCGGTTTCGACTCAGAACTTATCGTTCATTTCGCAAATATTCCGATATTATTATAGGGTTATGGGGAGTGATCACAAATGCGGCACCGGAAAGTTCCTATGCGGACCGTGATAAAGAAGAAATGTAAGGGAGACGTTCCAGCTAAAGAGTCATACGTGTGAAAGCATCCGCCAGAATTTGTTACCCACAGATATTTCCAAACTCAGCGATTGTTTCCCCGTATTTTGACCGATTTAATCTTCACTCGTATAATGTCTATCGTCGCCACGATATCGTGCTGCCTTATATCCCACAATGTTTTTACCAACTGGTATAGCTAAAACGTACTCTGACACTGAACGACCAAGTCTTAATTGCAGCCGCAAAACACGCACGTTCAATGAATGTACCTCCACAGCTTGTGCTGTACATGACTAATTTTTGTCAGATCAACCTAACTACTGCGTTCGGGAATGGAAACATTAAGAAGCAAACGCATGTAGGTAAAAACCATGTAACAATAAGGCTACGCGAGGACTAAAAACAAGTTTCAGACCGGGAACCTCCCGGTCTGGACAGAGGCGATGGTAAGCGCCCGGATGGGATGACTCTGATGCCATGGAAATCCGGCATGCCTCTCGTCTGGGATGTCACGGTTGCGGATACTTTTGCGGCATCATACATAGCTCGGACCTCTTCAACATGCGGAGCCGCCGCTGACCAACGGGAACGGGAACGTGAAAAGGAAACGCGATACACCGTCCTCTCGGACGGTGTACCGCTATATAGTCCAACCAGTTGCTTTCGAGACGACGGGTAGTTGGGGGACGTAAGCTAAGTCGTTCTTGAAGGAACTTGGACGCAAAATTCGAGAGAATAATGGGAATCCTCGGACAATGGAATTTCTTCGTCAACGGATAAGTGTTGAAATCCAGCGAGGAAATGGGACCTGCGTGTTGGAGACGGTTGACACAAGCAAAGAATTGGAAGACGTGTTTTTGTGCTTTAATGTGTAACAGCTGTTATTGTTTCTGCCATGTTTTTCCTTTAGCGTCTCTCACTGGAATTCATGTGTGTTCTTGTTATCAGGCATTGTCGCTCGAGTGAACGGGTACAACTCAGAATAAAAGAAGTTTCAGATAATCCAAACACAGAACCAGAAATTTATCTACGTATTGAACATGGCCGTTTGTGCAAAGCATATCTTTTATACACCAATCGGCTTACGATTAAATTATAAAAGTCACGATTACACAAACGCTTCAACAATGCTGAATCTGGAAAAGTGTCTCAAAAAACGTTTTTGAATAGCTAGCGATCCTCTGATGCCCGTTCTTCCGGGAATGGTCCGGCTTGCGGCATAGTAGCATGAAATGAAGATGTGCTGTACATGACCAGTTATAGCGGAGTTGCGGAAGCAATGACCGAATAGCGGTATTTTTATCGGAAAACTGGTTTTGTTTCGGCGGAGAGATTTTGCTCGCGGCAAACATTAAACTTGATTTGCTAAGAATTATAGGCAGTCATAGTAGGTTGCATGCTCAATACTCGAAACATTTCAGTGATAAGTTGCTTGATCTTGCTGTTATAAACTGCAGCTATTCTGGTACGGCCCGTGTATCTCTATTTCGCATCCACTGTTTTGCGCTAGTTAACGGTCAGGGAAGAATCGTTGAAGAATTACACTGTACGGTAAGCCTTCAGATTTATACCTGTATATTTATTGCTCCGGTTATTTTGCTGTTTGATGGATTTATGCTTTGTTCGTCACGGAAATTCTCTTCAGATAGGCATCTTTCCTGAACACAACACGTTGGACAATGGCGAAATTAGGATATCTTGTATTCGCGGTGTTCCTTACACTTTCTCAGGTGCAAAAAAACTGTTCTTCTGAGTTGCAGACTGATGCGCTCCACATGCAATCAAACACATAGTTTATTCAGACGTCTTATGAATGTCTCATTTACACGATGCCCCGAAAAATTCATCGTAGAATTAACGAATTAGGTTTCTTTCGCAGATGCCCCGTATCCGCGCAGAAGAATTGGACGAACTAACTGACGACGAGGAACGAAGAATTAAGAGCCTTATCTTAAATGAAGGAGACGCAGCTACAATCAATTGTCCGCGGGGAGAAGTGATCCGCATTAAAACATCACAATACCGTATCACGGATCGCAAAGTGTGCGGTAAAGCTGCGACAACCTGCCGAAATTCCTGCCCAGGAGCATTTATGACGGAGGAGCTAGCCAGAAAATGCGATATGAACACCAGCTGTCGCATTCAAGCTCGAAAATTCCGGGACAAGTGTGCCAACCGGAAATGGCAGCCGTTGGCTACCCTGTACACTTGCAATAGTGAGTAGCGCATATTCTGTAGTCGTAGAAGCATATTATTTGATATGCTTGAAATGTATAAGTTTGTCGGAAAAATTTCCATATAAGTATCTTGCCTACACATTTCAGTATCTTTGCGTTTGTGTTACAGAAAAAAAGGAGCGCATTTTTAAAAATTCTTCGTAGTACAGCTAAGCCAATAAAGAACTGAGTTTTTAAAAAATCTTTTTGTTATCAGTTATAAGAGCTGCCGTGCTATTACCTAAACCACTGTGGGCGCTTGAGTCATAAAAGCGTGACGTAATATTAGCCGATGCATCTATAATTCTATAACAGTAGGTCTGTAGGTATCTAAAACGATCTGTAGACAAACTACTTTTTCATATAAAAATATACGATAGGTTTGCATATAAAAAAGTAGTAGCACCGGTTTCGTAATTCGCATGCTTACAGGCGAAGTTGCATTGCCGCTTTTTATTGCAATTGCACGGCGCGTAAACCATCGGTGTTTTCTTTGGCAGATAAGAAGCAAGCCAGGGAGGAACGTAAACCGGATGTCCACTACATGCGTGTGTTACAAAGCGGCATCTGTAACTTCGGACAGCTGAAGAAGTTCTGTAGGTTTTAGACAAAAACACCTGCGAAACAGCCCCTTTCAGTGCATGTGATTTGATGTCGTTGTTTCGTGTATAAAATGTATTGTGAATAACTCATCTGAATGTTAAGCCTTACTATGGGAAGGTGCCCATGCTCACCTGCTTTATATAATTATAACAGGTTAACGTTATTGTTTTAAAAATACCTGATTACCTATGGACCCGGAAGGGTGTCGGCGCGAATTGTTACCTGGGTAAAATCCTTATACTCGTACCAACTGTACATTCGTCCAGGTTAATCCAATGCTTCTTATATGTGGCCTTTCTAAAAGTTGATATTTCCCTTTTTCCTGCAACTTTTCACTGGACTTGGCACAAAATGCCGCAAGCAATCACAGCATGCCGAATCGCCGATGGACTTTTATATACTCATAGCTTTTGTGTGCATTGCTGAAATTTTTTTAAGCTTTGCCCATTAAGTATCTGGTATTAGTAAACACATGCATTTTAACTTAACCGCGTTAGTGTAATTACAATTAGTTAAACTCTAAACTTTTACAGACATTTACTACCGTTGTATTGTAATTTTCATAAGCCTGTGGTTATGGTACATTATTCTTCATCGGATGACAACATTTCGAGTATACGTATTCACCTCAAAACTTTAATACACGCGAACGTCAAACACACAGTAATGCCGCGCAGAATTCGAAAAGCCTTTGTTTAAAATATTAATATGGTAGGTATACATGCTATCCATCGCCATAAAGGTGCGGCCAAAATAAATAATTAATCTGCCGCGAGGTTTTGAATAAATAAAAAAATCGATATTTTATTTCATAAAGTTGGTTTCTCTCTACAAATATCAGAAATGCATTCAGTGAAAACATTTACTATGTACAAGGCAGACACGGCAATCGGAGCGCGTTGCAGTTGTAACAGCTGCAATTAAGTCTGCAACCAAATCTCCGTTTCCTGTTCAAAGGAGCCGCTCGGGGGTAATCTGTACACCATAATCCTTAAGGTAGCGAGTGACAGAATCGAGCAACCCCGTAAACTACAGCAGTCATCCCGCTGCGCATCCATCACACTTTTCACACATTCCCCTCGGTCTTCACAGAGAATGGTATAGCAAACTGCACCATATTCCAAAGTACAGCCTGCGGATGTGTCCATCCACAAGTCCGCACAGCTCTGCCCTTCAAGCTTAATTATTCTGCCCCTTCAATCAGCCGAAGCGAAGCAATTACCCAGAATGAAAGGAGACATTATGGTGCGGGGCACACAGCGGGTGTGTTAATGGATTTGGCATTATTCACATTTAATCCACGAGTAAATCTTGAATAAAACATAAGGGGGAAAGGCTGGCCCTGCAGATACGGGGTAAAAGTGGATCAATTATAAGGAGAGCTACCCGGACGACCGGTTAATTTGACCGGGTTTCCCCTTGTGCATTTGCTTGGATCATTGTGCTCGTTCTTTGCACGGCTGTTCGGGATAATGAACAGTGTACACAGTAGCTATGAGATGCAGCAGAAAGGAAACTGTGTTAATTATATCGGCGCAAATTGGATCATTGCACCAAGCCAAACATTCGTCCATATTGACTGAATACTTTCCAGATTTGCCGTTTTAATTTAATTTCGCTGCGCTTTTTCCTGTACTTTTTTACTGGACTTTGGCCAGTTTCATAAAGTTTTTTAAACGTAATTCATCCGAACTTTTAAAGCTAAGCCCACTTATAGAAGTCCACGTAGAGATAAGGGAATTATTGTATTTACAAACTGAGAATTCGCTTAAATCTTGTGTCTTTGCTTACATAACGTTTACTCATCGTTTATCCGATCGCTATATATTTTGACGGGAAGTCTTATCCACATAATCTTATCGATATATATGTCAATAAACAACCGACTATTTCGATCTCC
>JAQGAU010001797.1:0-17683 GCA_034698045.1 Paramacrobiotus richtersi | reverse complement strand
AATAGAATGCCGCATACTTGTTATGTTTTAAATTGTAAATTACGGTACGGTAAGGATGATAAGGTATCGTTTCATGTATTTCCAAATGTAATAAAGGAAGCAGATCGTTATCACAAGTGAGTGGATTTTTGTCATCGAGATGGGGCACCGAATGAAGGTTCTCGTATTTGTTCTGAGCATTTTTGGGAAGAAATGTTTAAGGACGGTGATCAGAATGGACTACGAACTGGTCAAAAGTGTGTTTTGAAGCAGACTGCTGTGCCGAGCGAAAACAAAGTTACTGGTAAGTACTTTCGATATAGTTTAAGTACATGTAGTACCAAGTTGTTATCATTACGAGTCATACTGTATATCGAGCTGTTTGATTAGAATTATTAAGCATGTTTGTGGAAAACGATGTATTCCTTTGTAGTTCACTATATATTCATTGTAGAGCGTAGATATTATATTGTAGTTTTTTGTAGCGTAATTTTTTTTCTGGAAAAAAATGCTACGCTTTTTTCCTATGAAAACGTAAAAAGAATAATAAAAACAAAATTCATGTACGTAATTTTTTTAGATGTTTGTAGCTCATTTATTACTTGTGTTGCTCGGGACGTGTTATACGCTTTTATCGAGTTATTTGATAAGAATAATAAGTATGTTTGTGTGATATGGTTAATTTCTTTGGTTTATTTTTTTGTTTTATTTCTTATTTAATTTTAATATATTGTAGGGTATTTCATTGTTTAGTTAAGTTTATTGTATCGTATTTCTTGATATGGAAACGAAAAGCGAATGAACAAAACAAAATTCAAGTACTTAATTTCTTTGATTTGCATAATTCCATTTAATTATGTGGAACAGACAGTTTTATTTTAAAGGTAAATCTGTGTGTAGGCTTACCACCTTCGATTGACAGCTAAAAATATTGTTAATCGAAACAAATGTTTTTTTAAGCAATAAAACTTTATTTATTAAATAAAAAAAACATGCAGTCTTATTTTAAAGGTGTATCTGCATATGGGTTTGTCATTTTTTGTTTTAATTTGCACATTTTGTGCATCTGCATAAAGGTTACTACTATTGGTTGAAAGTCAGTAGATATTTTTTGTGTAAAACTTCAATAAATGAAGGAAACCGTACAGTTTACTAGATTCCCAAATTTACAGTTTACTGGTAATAAACATTTAGAATATCTTCATTACAGACTCCATGAGCCGACTAAAAGCACAAGCTAAGTAAGCATCATCATTCAGATATTTGACCGCCATTAACCTCAGACATGAATGAAACGGTATGTCAAAATGGTATGTACATAAGAGTTACATCCTACGTGCACATTAGGATAAAATGCACATCATAGTGATTTTATAAAGAATTGAAAAGTTAAGAAATGGATATACAACATATCAGTGCAGATCACTTACTTTATTACTTACTTTATTGTTTATCAGTTTCTACACAAATCCCCCAGGCATATAGTAACAGTTTACCAGTCTCAACAAAAATCCCCCAAGCTTCTGCTAAAATTCTCCAGGCTTGTGGTAAAATTGTGCCAGTCTCTACAAAAAGCCCCAGGCTTGTGGTAAAAGTTTGCCAATCTGTACAAAAATCCCACAATTAACCTTATCATATAGTTGACTTAAGAATACGTCCTGTATAGGTTTATTACACTCGGTTGAACTAGGTTTGGTGTATGATGCAGTAAAAAGTTCATTTAATCAAGAAAAACAAAGTTTTTATTTTCACGGTACAATGGTGTATAGCTTTACCAGTCACGGCTGACAGTTAGTAGATATCTGTAGTATTTATTATTTGTCGTATTTGTAGAATCATGCACAATGTAGTGTTATTGAGGCAGAGATTAAATTCCGGTTGGTAAAGCTCGACACTGTAATGATTCATGCTCCAGTGCGCGTAAGTGAAGCATGACTAGGAGCAGGCAGGCGTTTGTTTCTAAGGCAGGGGTGAAATGCCGGTTTGCAAAGCTTGAAATTGTGACGATCAACGCTTCGATGCGCGCAAGTGAAGTATGAATTGAAGCAGGCAAGCTGCCTTCGTTTCTAATACTAATGAAGAAAGTACTAATAAATCCACAAGTTATAACTAGCACTTATAAATCCATAAGTTAACAGAAACTCGAGACGCATGCCGGTATACAGATTTTGGATGGCTTCCATAATGCTGTTAGTACAACACCTCCACACAACTTTGGAAACAAATCCCTCAGGCTTAGGATAAAAAATTGCCAGATTTTACAAAAATTCCCCAGGCTCGTACTAAAAATTTAATAGATTATACAAAAATCCCCCAAGTTTATGATAACAATTTGCCAGTTCTTACAAAATCCTCCAGGCATATAATAAAAGTTCCTCAGTTGCTACATAAATCCCCCAGGGATATAGTAAAAGTTTCCCAGTTGTTACAAATATTCCTCAGGCATATAACAAAACTTACCCAGTTGCTTCAAAAATCCCTCAGGCTTATAATAAAAGTTTCTAGTCGCTACAAAAATCCATCAGGCCTATAACAGCAGACGTATGTACAGATTTGCCTTTAAAGTAAAAAGGTAGTTCTTCGATAAATATAAATAAATAATTTTGATAAATAAAGTTGAAATGCTAATAAACTGATTTGTGGGTATAGTTACTAACCTTCAACCATGGGTGGCAGACGTATAGACAGACCTACCCTTGAAGTAAGATTGAATGTTATAAGTTATACTTCTCGAAAAATTTAAGTAGCGTATATATTTACTAACTTTAAAATAAGAATTGTAGAGGTATAAATTGATGCAACCTGAAAGTAAGATGGTACTTTCTTATTACAACGCTCTCAAACACAGCTGTGTGAGTGTGAATCTTGACAGTCGTAAATGTTGGCAGTCGTTAAGATTGGTTCTGAAACATTGTGCGGTCTGTGTTAGCTGGTTATATAAGTAATAAGTTAGAAAGCCCGATGAAATCAGCGACGGAAGATAACTGAAAAATAATAAGAAAGCAACCAACATAGGAAACAGTGGTAACTTTCATCTCTGGGTGGTAGCCGTATATACAGTGGTACCCTTGTTTCTTTTCCGTCATGAAAATGTTACTGGTCAAAGCGTTCAGTTAGCGAATGTAGTTATTTAGTTTAACCAATGGTGGTAGACGAAGATATAAAAGTACGTTAAAGTAAAAAGTTATTTTTTAGTTAGTTATTGGTTTATAGCTAATAAATGGTTAATGAACTCAACTTTTTTTTGGGAAGATAATATCAGAGAATTTGGGGCATAGCTGTCTTCTTGTGCGCGGTACTGTGTAACATTATGCTATGTATTGTGACTGAGGAATAGGTAAAAGCTCGGCACTGTGACAATGCATGCTTTAATGCGCGCGAATGGAAGCATAATGTTAACCAGTCAGGGTGCCCTTGTTTTAAAAGGAAAGATGGATGAAGTTGCGGATGATAACAAACGTTCAGTGAAGGACGTTTGGGGATCAAATGGATCGTATATATGATAGTTTTGAACAATATTTCGTAGTTTGTTTCAGCTGGTTACATATTAGAAGCGGGCACAGTGAAAAAAATGCGTTGTTGTATAAGAATCAAGTAAAAAAATCAGTTATGTCTACTGTCGACTTACTTCGATGGTATTGACGTAAGAGAAAATGTCTTTTTTTTAATTCGTAGTTTGTTTCTTTTTGTATTCCGAAATTCGAAATTTGTATTCGAGATTTGTATTTCGAAATTTGTAATTTCGGAATACGTGGATTTTGAAATACGCGGTTAACTGTGAAGGATTTTTATTACTCAGTTATTTACGATAGGTATCAAAAACAATTACTAGTTGGTAGGAATAGGTGGTGCATGTTAAAATGATGTATTTTTTAGACGTATATACAGTGTACCTTTGATGTAAAAATTGTACGTTTTTTCTCTTTAAATAAAGTTATACTGCTGAGAAATTGTAATTGAGGCAATATATTTATTAACTTTCAACCAACGGGGTATATGTAGATGTATCTTTAAACGAAAAAATCACTTTTTTAGTATTAAAGATAGTTGCATGTATAAAAGTACATGTTTTAATAAATAATGTTCGTAGTGTAGGTCAACAAGTGCTTCGTGCATATAGTTACTAACCTTTACCCACGAGTGGGAGACGAATACGAAGGCGTACTCTGGAAGTGTCATTATACGTTTTCCGGTAAGTTTTGCTGTTTAGAATATTTGAATTGCGGAAAAAAATGATCAACAAAATAGAAACTGGCATGTTGGCCTACTTGCGCGCGGTACCATGCAGCATCATGGATATTGTAGTGTGAGTGAAGTAGAGATAAAGTGCGGGCTGGCAAGGCTCGAGACTGTGATGATCCACGCTTCGATGTGCGCCAGTGACGCATGAATAGAAGCAGGCAGAATGCCTTTGTATCTGACACTAATGAGGGAAGGAAGTCGGGACCATAACAAACGTTAATGAACCATGAGTTGCAGCCTAAATTGACCTGAGAAATAATAAAATCTGCTGGGATATAAGAGAATATAAGGAAAGCGGTACGTTAAATGAAATGATTTGTTATAACGTTCATAGCATTAGAAAATAATATGAGGGCTTTATGCAGATGTACCTTTAAAATAAAGCTTTATGTTTTTCCTCATTAATTAAATTTTGATAATGTGGAGAATTTCCTCCCAGATACGCTGGATATTAGCGTCACTTTGTGCTCGGACATGTTCCGAAATGCAGTGGTACGGAGACTTTAGTCAAACGCATTTATAGGTCCACTGTGTCACAATCAAACGTCAGGCTTGATTTGTAGAACTTATTCTGGATCTGGGGGATTTTAGTAGAAGCCTGGGGGATTTTTGTAGAGACTGGGAAACTGTTATTATACAGTTGGGGCATTTTTGTAGAGACTGGAAACCTTTTATAATATACCCGGGGGATTTTTGTAGAGACTGGCGAGGTTTTACCACAAGGTTGGGGATTCTTGTAGAGTCAGCTTTTATCACAAGCCTGGGGGATTTTTGGTGTTGATGCAGAAAAAAGTTCCAAGTTTTGCTGCGCAAAAAAATTCATTCAGCGAAAATGTTTAATAACTTTCAATCAAAGTTGATAGACGGATATATAAATGTACACTTTAAGTGAAAAGGTTTATTTTTTAATGAATAAAGTTTAATTGCTCAAAAAAGGAATTTTTGGATATAGTTACTAACCATCAACCATGGGTGGTAGGCATATATACAGACGTACCCTTGAATTAGAAAAACGTTTTTAAAACCAAACCTACCGCAGAAGTTAAACAGCATAGAGAATACAGTTGTTGAACTTCATTGAAGGAGCTACAGATGTATACATGACGGAAAGTTGGATGTCTGTATTTTGATATACCTTTAACATGAAAAGTTCTTGCTTGTTTTGATGAAAATGTCAATTGGGAAAACTCAACACTGTGATGATCCACGATTCACTGGATGCAGGTAAAGCATAAGTAGAAGGAGGCAGGCTGCCTTTATTTCTAACAGCAAGGAAGTGGAACTTGTGGATCATAAGAATCATTAAATGAATTGGGAGTTATGGACTTGATGGACCGCAGATATCATGAAACCAAGCCCGTTTTTTCGACTACTCTTGAACATTGTGTTGTTTGGTTCACCTGGTTACAAAAGAGAAGCTGGCATGGCAAAAGAAATAAATTGTTAGATATGAATTAAGGAAAAAATTAGTGACGGAACATAACTGAAAAATAATAGAAGCATAGATGTATGTATGTATGTACATATGTATGAACGTACATGAAGCTACGTACATTAAATTGTAATTTTACAAGTTATGAAATTGTCGTTTTACAAATTAATAAAAAATTAATAAGAGATTTCATTTTAGGCAGTAATAATAGATCAATTTTATTGGAACAGATTGATCGCTCAAATATAATGTTATTCTCTTGATTAGTGGTACAGATGCTTTGGAGTTCGTTCCTAGCACATCTTTTAATAAAAATGAGCAGTTTTTTAATGTTGTTGGTGACGAAGTGCATATGGATTGGTTAATATCGGATATACGAATTAGATGCGGTTTAAAGAATCTTGGGAATACATGTTTTTTGAATGCTACTTTGCGGTGTCTTGCTTCTACTTCTCCTTTGCATAATGTTTTGATGAAGGATGTTCATACGCAAAAATGTCTTTGAAAAATTTATTTCACGTCCAATATAGGAATTTCGTCAAACATGATGTCTATTCGTAGGTCGAGTTGAAGGGTACTGCGTAGCATGCACAGTGCATGAATTTTTGCTTTCTATGATTCGGAATGAAGGGGTGTTTTTGAGTCCTATGTGTTTGGCTGAAAATCTGTCCGGTATTTGTTTCAGTTGTGCTGTAGTGTTATATTATTCGTGTTTTTTTTTAGTTTTTGCTTCCAGATTGAGTATGGGTTATCAAGATGTAATCTCACGCGGCTACTAACCTTCAACCATGGGTGGTAGACGTGTATACAGACGTACCCTTGAAGTAAAATTTACGTTTTTCTTACAGTACTTAGATAAAGTTTTACTGCTCGAGAAACCTAGTCACCGACTGTATCTGTGACGTATACCGTTTAGCGTTTTCATAATAAGCATGCGTTATCAACAAATCTAGCTTGGTTCTCCGAAGGATGTATATTTTTACTTCTTGTTACAGTAAAACCTGTCACATTGAACACCCCCGTACATTGAACAACTGCCCACAATGAACATTTTTATGGGAACTGGCGCGTCTCGTAGGCTATAATACAGGGGGGGACCTTTGTAAACTGAACACCTCCGTACTGTGAACACTGAACATTTTCTTTGGCACCGACATAGTAAAGTGCCTCTGTCGAAAGTGAACAAAGTCTAAAAAGTGCAGCATTTTGCGCTTTATAAAATGCGCGGTTCTCTTCGTCTGAAGAAGAACGTCGTCCTTTACGCGGTTTTGCTGATGTTTTGGTAACGTTGCAATGCTTGTTCTGCAAAACTATAATTTACTGACCTTTTTCTTGCTGTTTTGCAAGTTTTTTCGTGCAATATATAGCTCGTATCAGTTCTTTCTTAAACTGAATAAATATTTGAATAACCTTGAATAACAAATCTGCCGGTGTTGCACAAAAGGATTCTTCTATTTTCGTTGAACAGGCTGAGCAGAAGGTTAAAAACAATGTACACGTGAGCACTGAGAGCCTGCGAGGAAATCAGCTACAGTTCGACCTATGGAACAAGATAACCCTGTAGTTCGTCACTAAACGAGTCCAGATTTGGCGTAAACTTAATGTGCATCCCTTCGCTGATACATACGGCTACATACATATCGCTATACATAATACATTTATACCATATTACGGGGGGAAGTGCATGCGTCCCCCCTAAGGGGGCCCTCCGTAATCTGAACCACTGTCTACTCTGAACAAAAATGACGGAACGGAGCGCGTTCAATTTACTGTACTTGCAACATTTATAATGATTTATTTGAGGCGTTTTTCCGCTTGTAATCCCGCCCAGTGTGGCGGCTCGCTCATAATTTCTGGGAGAATGAGACCTTCACCCGTGCCAGCGGTAGGCATGTCGTCTGCCGCGTACCAACGATGATGATTCATCAACTTTCAAAGCGAGTTCGAACGTCGAACGACAACATAGAAATCGCGGGATAATTCGCTTTATGTGACCAGTGCGTCGTTTTGGAGACTTCGTTATTAGGTTTCAGGATCCTGGCTGTTACTGAGTTTTGAATTTCCACAAATATTTTCGATAGTGCTTCTGTTGTGGATTTCGAAGCACACCAAAAACAGTTTGCCACGGTGATTGACCAAACTTTGGCCCGGATAAAGATCCAGTTTTAATTCTTTTGTTAATATAGCAAAGGAAATTATGGCGTATGCAGACGGAGAACCCGAGCTGAGCGAAGGATGTATTCGGGTAAGCAGCAGTACTACTCCGGCAGTACGCTACCGTTTCTGACCTCGCATTTGATAGCATTTCCTCTAGCAAAGAGATCTTGATCTAGTTACCCTCGTACCTTAACAATGTGAAAATCCTTGAATGAAGTTGACGCTTTACGATGTTTTATGGTTTTATCTCTGGTTCCTCGTCATTTTGTGGTTGCAGCATAATACACTATACAGTGATAATAGTTAATACGCATAATAGCAATGTTCTGCTTTACTGAATTTTGATATTGTAGGCCATCTTAAACGGTGTCGAGCCTAACGATCCTCGGGTTCAGTTACTGGTACGTTAGAATGGTATTCTGCGGAAGTTTGCTTATCAGCTGAGAATGCAACATTTCCAGGAATCCCGTCAAGTTCCTCAGAATCGTTATAGACTGCTCATAAACGACAAACGAAATACATACTCCTGTTAGTGCCTTCCTGTCCCTTCCAGTTTATTCATGACCGCATTATTTTATGGTTTCCAATCTTTCAGTTACCATGCTTGGAACACAGTTGAATCATCTTGCTGAAAACGGATCACTGACACCATTTTCCATCCTTGTTCTAAAGAAATATGTTGTCAACAACCAGCAGAATCGGTGGGTCGAGATTGCATCCAGTTTTTCCTGCAACTTTTCGCCAGGATCTTGCAAAAGCCGTTCAGAAATTGCACCACACTAGCTTTGGGTTTTAGGAACTTGCTGATCTTGTTGGAATTGGAGATTGCTATCCCAGGCGACCAGATTAACAAAAAGCTTGGAAACCCCGTTTCGCTGGGAGATAACGGATTACCAGCTGCGAACAACGCTGCCAATCCGACTCCGGCAGGTGAGATTTCATCAGAAATGTTAGTAACTACACAGTCACTTTATTGTTGCTGATATAAGATATCTCGAAACATAAAAACCACTGATACAACGTACATAAGTTCCTTAAGGCAGAAAATGAGCTGAATCTAGCAGACAGTTTTATTGTCTCATAATTAGTACTCCTTTTTGTTCAGTTCAGGCAAATGTTATCCGTCCGATGGTACCACAGCAAGGATTTGCCAACAGACCGCCTGCAAACGGCGTTTCTTCATTTGAAAGTCCGGCGAAGCAGCCTGCGCGATTTCAGGGAGGACCTGCAACTAAACGCCGTATGTGCTTATTCCAGCCGGAGTATCGTGTACTTTCTTGGTATGTCATGCTCTTACAGCGAATTTTGGTTCACCGGGTGTGAGCAATGCAGTCAATGGGCGGATTGTGCCAGTAAGTGGATCGTTTCCTTCCGGAGGTGGGATGGGTTCGTTTCAGCAGCAGCAGCCCACTATGCCATCTATCGGATCGTCTGGCATGTCTCAGGACGATGCCCAGAACATTTATCCCATTTCAGCCTTGAATCCATATAACAACGTGTAGGTGATTTGTCGAGTGCGGTCTTATTGCGCATAATATGAGCTTAACAATTTAGTTGGACGATTCGAGCCAGAGTTACCAGCAAAGATCAAATCCGGTTCTGGAACAAGCCACATTCCTCTGGAAAAGTGTTTAGCTGTATGGTGACAGATGGTGAAAGTGAGATCAAGGTATCCGCATTCAACAATGAAGTGGATCGGTTTTTCGACATTTTTGAAGTGGGGAAGGTATAGTGAAAAATCTGTCCTTAATGTACACATCGTGATCTGACCGATCTTTCCACGGTCTAGACGTTCTACATTAAGAACGGCACGGTAAAGAACGCGGACGCACGATATAGTCGTGGACGACTATACGACCTTAGCCTCAAAGCAGACAGCGTGGTGGAGGAATGCCAGGACGATGTGGGACAAGTAAAGATGCAGTACAAATTTGTCCCATTCGTGGAATTGCTGACAATAACCGGAGATCCTAACATTGGTAAGCTGCCTTGTCATCAAGTTGGCGTAGCGTCATAGAGAAGAATCAGCGCAATTCAGAGCTGTTGCTTTGTAGATGTAATCGGAATTTGCTCATCGGCGGGAGAACTGTTTCAAGGGAAGGCTAAGCAAAGTGGGAGAGACTTTGTCAAGCGCGATCTTGATCTTGTGGATCAGAACAGTACCAGCGTGCGCGTTACTTTCTGGGGTTCTCAGGTAAAAATAAAATGAAAACATGGAATGTTAGGAATGTTTTTTAGCCGCAACAGATGGTTTGGAGTTCAGTTATCTTGTCATTTTAGGCGGAAAAGTTCGACAGAGATGTAGTCGTCAATCATGTAGTAGCCGTTCATGGCTGCAGAATGAATGAGTTCAATGGTACTCGCGCTTTGTCGACAGCTTTTGATGCCACAGTGGAAGTGGATCCAGACATTCCCGAAGCCCACGAGCTGAGAGGGTGGTATGACCAGGGAGGCTGCAACTTCGCACCGCAGGCACTCTTTGGTACTGGATCGCAAGGCTCATTCGGTATGAATTGGGTTTGTTGCATAACGGAGCAAACGTGAATGCATCTCTAAAGCAACCACGGGTTTTTGTAATTCTTCATCCGTAGCTTTTATCGGTTGTTAAAAAAGATTTGAATGTTGGGGCATACCACACGTTACGAAAACGAGTTGTACTGCGGAGTTTGGACTTCCTTTGTTATTTGTCATTTTCGAAGTTGCTGTACGGTTTTTAATTGTTTGTGCATTACGTTCTCCCAGGTACCACACCCTACAAGAGCTTCTGGCAAGTCGAAGCGGAAGGATTGGGTGCAGGAGAGAAGGCGGACTTTTTCATGATGCGAGCCACTGTAATGAAGGCATTCGCGCGGGACAACACATTGTACCGGGCCTGCGTGAACGCCGGTTGCAACAAAAAAGTGACTGACCAAGGAAACGGGACGTTCCGTTGCGAACGATGCAATACAGAGAACGATAGTTTTAGTTGGAGATTGATGCTTTCGGTGCGTCTGCAGGCCCGTGCCTTCTATGAGAAATTTTTTTTGCTTACATTCGTCTGCAGGTTGAACTGGCAGATTGCACAGGCGGTGGCTATGCAACACTGTTTCAAGATTCTGCTGAGAAGGTCCTGCGAACGGACTCTCAGTCCCTGGGCGATTTAAAAAGTCAGGATGCTACTGCTTTTGAGAAAGCCATCAGCACTTGCCAGTTCGGAGCTTTCGTTTTCAAAATGAAAGTAAAACTGGAGAACTACAACGTACGGTATTCGACGGCACTGTACCGAAAGTTTTGGTGATTTGTCTGCTTGTTTGTAGGACGAATTACGACGACGGTTTACCGTTAGTTCGTGTGAGCCGGTTAACTTTGCTGCCGAAACCAAACGATTACAAGAAGCATTGGTCCAGATGGGAATTGGTTTCTGATTTCACTACGAGTACGTATCTTCCACTCAGAATTTCCAACCGCTAATTGGCCAGCAGTATCGAAAGAACAGCGTATCAGTCTTCAGGATATTTTCCGTGTTGGTTTACAGTGTAGTAATCATAAGCTGATCCCGTTTTTTGTTTCTACACAGTAGTTCGATGTTTTCGTTGTTGCGATATGCTCATATTTTAAGGTGTTAGGGATGCAGAATAGGTGTTCCGAAAGTCGCCTTTCCTTAGTATCCCTGTCTTCTTTGTATCCGCCATGTTCGACGAATACCCACCTACTGGAAATTAATAAATCTGCAAAAAAACTGAAAATAAATACGCTAGCACGATTTCCAACAACAAACCATTAGCAATTTCCATATACCAAGATGCCAACAACAACGTATCAAGGTAGCTGTCATCTACCTTGGTTCAACGTATCGTTCGTCGTTCCGTATTGTCCATGAAGCCTTTATCTCACATGTACTTACTCCGATCGGAAACCCCAATTCATGTTAAAAATTTCGCATCGTTGTAAGTTGGCAAACTAGCAGTGTCATGGTATAGAATCACTACTTCTACACTAGGGCAATGTGTCGCTGAAGACAAAACGCAGAAGGACGGATATCCTGCCGTTTTGCGTTTTTGTTTTCGGCGGATGCCGTCTAGACTTCAAGATGCAGGTGTAGCAGCACCTAGCACGACCGAACGGCGAACATGTCTTGGTCAAGTCAGGCGCACATTTGTGACATCCAGCTTCGGAACTAACGCCGAACAAAAAGCGGTACTGGTTCAGAGGTGACTTCTCACGAGACCCACTTTCCACACCATACAAGAGACCCATAGCTCAAAGCGGAAGGACTAAATTTTTCTCACTGTCCACGACAATGACAAAGGCACCTGTGCAAGATGTTCCCATTAAGCCGATTGCGGTCACTGTATAGTACCAGATTTCCAAAACTTTTCTGTCCTCTTTTTGTTTTGCACATGCTTAATGACTACTAATAACTACCATGTATCTGGTTTTTCTCGTTTTGGCGCGCGGTTAAACGCTAACGCAAGCGGACAAAAAGAGATACTCGCGATTTATGTAACGCCATCGGAAATTAAAAAAAAGATAAGCAGCATTACATATCTAAAACAGACGGAAGCGAAACAAAACCCGCGAAAAAGCCTTAATATAAACCGGAACCCGCCAGTCTATCGTTTCTGTTCTCCCAGATCTTCAATTGCATCCTCATCAACCTGCAGTTACAATACAGTACTGGTAAAAAGACCGACACAAAAAACCCTTAAATCCCTAAGATCCGAAAGTTTACTGTTACAAGCCTGTTACCGCAAATAAGTCGATAAAAACGACTACTTACGTCTGGCCATTTCTCTGGAATCAAATCCAATAAATCATCTTTAACGTCACCCTGAATGACAATTTCATCATCTCCTGTTAAAGATGAACCGCAGGCAAATTTCTGTCCGAAAAACTTTGCGGCAAGTTTTAAGTCGATTCCTGTACAAAGCTAAGCGGTTAATGAAATGATCACACGATGCCTGGGAGCGGCAGTTTTTTCCAAAATCTTCAGTCCCACCATGAGATCCCAGTCCAGTGACAACAGTAACGTATTTCTTCTTTCCTCTTGATGCAATGGACAGTTTTATTAATCCAGGCTTTTTCTTTTCTTCGGCTACCGGAAGCTTTATCCTCGCTTTACCGCCTCTTGTCTGACGCTTTCTAGCATCATCGTCTCCTTTCCCTGCGTCACCTGAATGTACGCATAAACTGCAGATCCTTATGCAAAAGGCAACACCTGATTAACCATTCCTTAGTCGACATCTAATTCATTATTTTTCACAATTTACTGGTAGTGGTAAGTGACTGTAATTCTAAATTCAGGTAACTTGCGAAAACAGATATTAATAAACAAAATTCCTTATCGTTAGCACAGCAGTGGGTGAGCAGCTCATCAAGTCTGACAGCAACTAGACAACTAGATCTACGGAAATCTCGCCCAGAACTCATCGTTTAAATTTTAAAAACACTTACTGTACCTTCTTCGTCGGCAACAGAACTCTTAGCAGGTTCCTCCGCTGCACCGACATTTAGTTCTTTGAACTGATCTGGCAAATTCTGTTTTAACCATTCCTTACACTTTTCCGGTTCCGGCGAATACTCGCAATACTAAAAAGTAAACAGCACTGATTACCACCCGGACGTGCTATGGTGTTATGTATTCGCACTGATCACGACAAACCTCAACAGGCAACGAGCAGACTGCAAGGAAAGCGAATTAGTAACACTCATAACGGTACCGAGTCATATCAGCGACGAACCTCCGCAGTAGCTGACGAGGATAGGGTATTTGATATCTGGATCTGGGAGCACTGGATTAGGAAACTGGAGAGCAGCTGTATCTCCAGACATTATTTTCTCTGCGAAGAACCGAAAACACTATCTAGCGAGGGACTAAAGACTAAATCCAAGCGACAAGTCAGTTCCTTCCCACTGACATGAGAAAAACCTTATTTACTAACGCAAAAGTTCAACAGATTAGCAGAGCAATTTGAAACCAGTAAAGCAAGATGACTCGTTTAATAACTGTTTCACTTTCAGTTAAGTAAATCAACTTCTCGAGAATTTGAATTATCAAACGATTCAAACTCAAAAAAGACTTTTAATTTGAGTTTTTAAATTTTTGTTTAAATTTCGTTGGCTTTATAGACGTCATTTCAGTCGTGAGAACTGAGACCGAAGCTTCCGCTCAGTGCACTCAACAACTCTGAACTGGAGCCGAAGACACCAGTGACCATGGATTTAGAACACCGACACGACTACTTATTAGTTATTGTCTCCCAAGCTCCATAACTGCCCTAAGGACAGCCGTTCCACAAGTTTGTAGTTTGTACCTGACTACCTCACAAACCTACTACCAGTAGCGTTTCCAGGATTTTTTCGCAATTTTACAAAAACCATTGCGCATCTCTTTTTTGCTTCCTTGATACTTTGGTGCTCAGGTCCAAAGATTACTCTGTAGCTTGCGCTGTTGATAAGGGTGTGAGTCATTCTCCAAACGTAGCCACGATTATCATAGTAGTGTTTATGTTGCTTACTCTTGCTTCAGCGTTCTTGGGATCAGCAAGGACAGACGCGTACATATCTGCAAAAACTGCTGCTGATAACACTACTACTATAGCTAGTGGCTGCTAGTCGCAGTAGAAGCAGTGTGTGAAAGATATCTGTGGAATGTGATTCAGTCGACTTTCCGCGGCGTTGCTTTTCGGGACTTCTCTTTCTTGATGATTTGTTATCGATGTCGCTTAACACTTACATATTCCATTAAAAAATTTTCGCTTTTCCTATGATAGCGATCTGGAATAATTTTCAGGTAAGTGGCTTACATTTGCGTATCGCGGTTGCGTGTACATGTGTATTGTGTAATACTTCTATGCATCCTTTCTTTTTTGTGAATTATATATATGTAACTTATCACATACTGCGTTTCCAACAAATTATATATTTTAATCGTAATTATGGAATTTCTTTTCAGAATGCCTGTGGATGTCGTGCACTGCTATATTTAACATTGGCACAGTGGATCTCGACAGCATTCATGAAGCGAATCTTTTTTGTTATATACATTGGTTTTGATATGTGATTACGTTAGTTAGTTTTGCGTTCGCATCGTTACGTTTTAACAAGCGTTATTATTTATCTTTACTGGGTATTTGACAGATTAACAGTTTTCTGAAAATACATTTTGGTGGAAGTGATTGTTTTCGAATCCCGCTCCTCCTGTGTTATGGCTGTTTATTGTGGGCAGTTGCTGCTGCTTTATCTTATAAATGCTAAACTAGCCGTGACAGTTGATGCCCAGTTCAGTTTTGTTGATCCACAAATTAATGCGCGGTATCCCTATCCGGGTCCCAATATTTTGTACCCGCCCAACAATCCATTTTTCGACACGCCGTTCCAAAAATGGTACGAGTACGTGACGGTGGAAACGACAAAAGGAAAGGTTACTGGTCAAGTGGTTCGCCTGTACGATGGTCCTAATCGGGAATGGGATAAAAGATATCTGGCTTATACGAACCAAGCAACTTACATGCCCTGGTTGAATGTGACGGTTTTTCTTGGTATTCCCTATGCGGAACCGCCGTTAAGGGATTTGAGGTTTATGGTAAGGAAATTCTCCGTTTTTTGCCTTGTTTTCCTTTCTGGTATCGAATTCTCCGCAAGCGGAAAGTGATACTTACTTTGCCGACTACATATATGTTTTTATATGTTATTTGGGGTTTTATTTTTATGCAGTTCTTTATTGCCTTGCAAAAGATACAACACCTACGTACGTGTACATTTATCAGCAAAGTAGAGTTTTTTATACTAGAGTTCTGATATCTCTCAATTATGCCGACACTTGCGTAATATGCAACCCAAGTACGCAAGTTGTTACGCTTGCGCTTAAAATAGAAGATTTATAAAAGGTCCTCTTGCCGCAAATAACCTTATGGACGTCTTGATTTTAGCCGCCACGTGAAAAACCCGCATGGCGACCTGCAACGCTTGCTGCTATTCAGTACGGACCAGTTTGTCCCCAGCCGAGGAAGTTTATCGAGGTTATCCAGAACAAATTCAACATGAGCGAAGATTGTTTATATCTAAACATCTTCACCCCTAATGTGGGTTGTTTCTCCGTCCAAACATTTTTTTTACCATTTTTGCATATTATTGAATTTTTTTCTAGATGACAGAGTTGAACTATCCAGTAATGGTGTTTATTCATGGTGGAGGATTCTATTGGGGAGCCAGTAATGTTTATCCCGGTCACATGTTATCGGCATCGCAAGGCGTTGTCGTTGTTACCTTTAATTACCGTCTTGGAGCATTAGGATTCTTGTCTACCGGTGATACGAACAGTCCTGGCAACTACGGTTTGCTGGATCAGAAAATGGCCATCGAGTGGGTACGGAATAACATCCGGGCCTTCAAAGGGGATCCTGATCGAATAACGCTATTTGGACAAAGTGCAGGAGCGGCGGCGGTCGGTTTACATACGATTTCATTCCGTTCAAAAGGTACTGAACTACAGTATTCATTTCGTCCATTCTCAGATAGATCCAGCGCATATTGATAAAATCATAACGGCGTCGGTCAACCTTTTTCAGGTCTTTTTCGATCGGCAATAGCTCAAAGCGGTTCAGAAATGGCACCTTGGGCAGTCATCAAACACTGGGAGCACGCGTGGAATAACAGCAGAAAATTTGGTGAACTGGTTAACTGCCCGACATATTCATCCGATCGTTTGGTCAACTGCCTTCGATACAGTCGTTCCGATGTTGAGTTAGGAGAAGCAGCAGAGCAGTTCAAGGTTAGAATTTCAATATGTTTTCACTGACCCATCAGCTGGCAGTCTGTTCTTACTTCTTGGTACAGTAGCCGATGTGTGGATTATCATAAAGTGCACGAAAAGTTAAAGTTGCAGTTAAGTTCATTGCTACCATTATATGCTCGAACAATAATAAACAACTCCCGAATTTCAGGTTACTCTCCTAAATTCTGCCTAAAACTCGCAAGTTGCAGGTCTTATAGTGCAGGTTTCGGGGCTTTACGGGCCGGGCAGTAGACCGAACTATTTCTTATGAGTCTAAATTTGTCAATTTTTTTAATTTGAGTTAATCAGCAGATGAAAGGTTTCTGTCTGGGGAAACGATGTGTTTTTTACTTCCTTTTAATTTTTTTGATTTGTGCGGTAGGGACAAATCGGGCTCTTTTTGACTTAGCTGACACGTGAGGCGGAGTCAGAATTAGTTTCTGGGTTCAGTATTGAATATGGTGGTTTAAAAATGTTCTTTTTTAGTCGAGTACAAACCAACCGTTCTGGATGACCTTCCAGTTTTTCACCGTTTTCCTCTTTTTTTATATTTTTGATTTGCCTGTATTGCAGTTTCGTTGCACTCTATGACCTTTGTATCAGTGAATAACTCATGTAATGATTTAACTCCCTTTTTATATGTTAGCCCGATATCGGATTATTTGGATTTGCGCCGGTGGTGGACATTCCACAAGACCGTGGTGTATTGGCTCCTGACTTTCAGTTTCTTCCTAATAAACCGGAAAGACTGTTAACGAGCGGTGCTTACGATCCGCGGATGCCATTTTTGAGTGGTGTGACGGAGGACGAAGGATTTGGTTTCCTCAGTACGCAAAATGAGTTTTTTTGCATTAAAGGTGACGATTTTGGAATTTCTTTTGTGTTATGTAGAAACCAACGGAGTCGTCAGGTCTAAGCGGCTGAATTATTTCGTTACACCTGATGATCTGAATGATGCCATTCGGGATCTTCTGAAAGTGGAGAATTACACGCAGAATACTCCGGCTGTGGAGAATGCCGTCCGATTCATGTACACACATTGGCCAAATCCCATGAACGAAACGATGCGGAGAAAACAGTTCGTAAACGTATGTACAATGATCACCAAAAGTTACAAT
>JAQGAU010001796.1:0-17685 GCA_034698045.1 Paramacrobiotus richtersi | reverse complement strand
CTGGACCAGTTTTTCGAGCACTTTTGCCAGGTTGCTCAGAAGCGAAATCGGACGAAAGTCATCCGGCGTCTCAGCCTGTTTTGGTTAGCGCGTACACGTCGGCCTGTCTGAATATTTCTTGGAATATGCCGTTTTCGAGGGGAAAGTTCATCATGACCGTCAGCGGCTTCGCCATAACGGGCGCTATCAGTGCCCTATTTTGGTAGGAACGCCGTTCGGTCCTGCGCTATTTTTCAGCCTGGCAACCTGCCAGAGGATGGACTCGACAACGGCGGTTCTAACTGGTTCAAACCTGCAAAGCAAAGGGTTAGTGCCACACCCTTCGGGGGGGTGCTTAGTGAAGTATGGCCATTGTTGTGTAGCCCCTGCGTGACGAAATGCTGGTTTATCGCGTCAACGCTGGTGGATGTTTCCTGAGCATCTTTGGACTTCCGGAGAATCCTGTTTAAAGCTCGCCACACTTTTTCTGTCTCGTTCTTGTTGGCGTCGAAACATTGCCGTTTCTCTTCAGTGATCTGCTGAGCAACCCTTTTCTTTAGCTTGGAGTATACTGACGACTGATACTGATATTCCATGTGACTGACATTTGAGGTGGTAGGCTGCGTTCTTATCGCGGATTAGGGCTTTCAGCGAGAAAGTCATCCAGGGAGGATCTGAAGGTCGCACTCTGCGCGTGCGTAATGGAAAGCTATCATCGATCACGGTCGTAAGATCGGTAACAAAGCTGTTTATGCTAATATTCACATCCGTAACTTCGGTCTTGTCGTGCTTCTCTGCCACTTCAGCGACCCTCTCCAGGAAGCGCTCGTCTGGGGTATGGTTCCACATGCGAAATGTAACGATTTCATGCACAATAAGCCGCATCAAAACGAACACATGTTGGAGCTATCCTATTAGGGCTTATTTCAAGAATCCTTCGAACGCGTGCAGCACTTCCTTTGCCAAAATCGAAGCAATAGCAACCGATAACGCACTGCGAGTCTTTTTGTTTAGTTTGTTAGAGGTTCAGCTCCATCTATACACTGCAGTTTGCAATACAGTTCTCTGTTTACGGAACAATCATATGACTTTGTCTTTTTCAGTAGCGGCTGACCATCACACGTGCAACAGCAGTTACAGAAGATTTTGACTATTAATTTGACCATGTTTTGTGACACAACTCTTTATTGAGAATTCCCTGTATTATTGGCATCCTTTTGGTTCGCTTCGAGATCATTTTCCAGCTGCAGGACATAATTATTATCCCAGAAGATCCTGACCATCCTCCACAGATTCCAGCTGGCTTTAATCTGCGCCAGAGTGGCCGCAAAGAACGCCACAAAAAACACAATCCCACACGCCAACGTCACCGTCTCCGTGGGGCTCATCCCGGACTTGTCCTTCTTCTCCTCCAACAGATCTCCGGGATCATCCCTCTTAAACAACGTCCCAATGACCCCCAACGAAATCCCCATCAGAATCAACGCCAAGAAGAAGATACAATGGAGGATCTTATCCCGCGTCGGGATACTGGGCCAGCGGATGTTTTTCCTGGACCGCCAGTGCTTCCTCGCCCGGAACTGGTATACACACAACTCACATTTCGGGTTGTGTCCCAGTTGTTTTGTCCGCTTGTCCAGCCACCGCATCAGACAGCTGTGATGGACGAACCGCAGGGACCCTGTGCACTGACAGGGAGTGAAGAGCGGCCGTTTATCGCTGGCCGGCTGGTGGCAGATCCGGCAGATCGCTGTGTAGCCGTGGGCGTACAGGGTGTTGAAGAAGGAGACATGAGAGGCTGCGGAGGTTACACTGAGACAGGAGCCTACGTAGAACTGCACGGTGGGGTTACGGACGTCCCAGTGGCTCGCTTGAAGGGAGTCCGTCGGGGGGTGGGGCAACGAGGAGTCGCTGGGGTGGGAGGTGATGATCACAGGGGGCGCGCGGGTGTAGATTACGTCCGTGTGGAGCTCGGTCGGTTCTGGAGTGATGATGCAGGGGGAGGGGAGCAGAGCTGGGTTCTCGTAACATCCCTGAAAATGCAAAATAAATAGAAATTTCACTGGTGACTGCGAGAAATTGTACATTTTATATGCCTATTCTTTTTCGTTTGCGTACTAGGTAAGCATGTACACTTTGAAGAACTTGTATACAGTTACGACGCTCCGGTTTTTTCGGCTTGCTTTATTAGTTTTGTACAGCAGAAGAATGCAGGCCCGAAGAAGAAGCAGAATTCGTTGTTCATAAGATGTCGCAATTTTCGGTTTGGTTATCTAGTCATCCCACTGAATTTGGTCCCGTAATATATCCCAACCCTTTCTTTTTTCGCATACCGAACATGACCGCCTTATGCAGTCATACCGGAAGCCGGATCTTCTCCAGCGGACAATTTCCGGCCTAGTTTCTTGCTGTCAAAAGTAGCATGTGGTACTCCAAGAAAACATACGCGCAACATCGTCATATATACCAGGAGTAAAAAGGCGCTTTTTGCTCTTGGGACGACTCCGTACATGTGATTTGCTAATTGACATCGTTTGAGACTCAAACTTTGAGTCAGAATATAGCGATTAATGACGTTACCGGCCATTGATTTCTTATAGGATGGTAACGACCCCAAATTGGTTCAAAGTTTAAATCAGAACTCATTAATCATCAAACACCTCCATTTCCGGTTTAATCATCCGTTTTGCACCAAGACGAAGCTCCACAGTTCATCCTTTCTTTGCCCTTTTTAGCAGAAATACGCTTTTTCTTGTAATCAAGCATCTGCGCAGCCGGATCTTGCGCAGCGGACAACTTCCGGCTCCTGTCATGCTTCAGAAAGAGTTAAGAAAACTTGATGAAAACGGTGGCAACCGAAATTAAAAGCCACCTATCCCTCTAAGAAGCTTTTGTAGTGGACCCCATTTTTAACTTTGCAGTTAATGTGCAGACACTGATCTCCAGCTCCGTACTGAACGGTAACGGCCTCCGATAAGTTTAGGTTGTTGTTTTTAGTTTTAGGACAGCAGAAAGCAGATTCAGTGGTTTTTTGTTTGAGTGTCTTAAGCATGGAAATAATGCGCGGCAACGTTAGTTTGATTTTGGCTACTGTTCCTTCGCGTGCTGATTAGGACAAAGTTTTTATTTGATTTTCTGAAATTTTATTGTGTCAACATTGTTTCTGGGCTTTCGCAGATTACACTTAAGTTCGAAACACAAGATTCTAAAATCATTCCGACACAACCATTTCCGGTTTGCTTGTCTAGTAATCCATACAAGCCTACGTAATTCATCCCTACTTTTCCTATTCTCAGCCAAAATCCGGCTTTTTTCTTGTAATCATCTCCTTACCCGGATCTAGTGCCGCGGATAATTTCCGGCTGTAGTCATGTTCCCATAATGGAAAAAAGAGTCTCTAGTGCTTCGTGCAACTTGTGCAAATCATTGTTAAGCCGAGACTAAAAAGCCCGCCTATCCCTCTAAAGAAGTCTTTGTAAGTGTCTCTCGCCTAATTGACGGCCGCCTCAGCGTGATTAGCCGGGGCCTGAGTGGTGATCGATTAGCTGTTTTAGCGGGACTTCCTCCCGCCGGATTACCATATGTTTCCTGTGAAAATGTTCCCATCCCCCAGCCTCTAGGTTGGCGTGTCAGGTAAAACGAGTCAACAAGAGAAAATCTTTGCCGACTGACAGATGCATAATGGATAAAGAGATTATCCATTTTCCCGTGGTTGTGCTCGATTACACTGCAACCGTGGTAAAGATAATAAGGTTTCGGCCTGGGAAAAAACGTTGGTCTTAAAATATCCACGGTGCTACGTCGGCATTTGCCGGGTGCTGTCAGAAACGATTCGCTGAGGTGATTATTTCTCCTGACCTTGACATTTTGCTGAGCGGACGTTTGTGTTTTTCGCATTATCATCTTTGCCGCGCTCTTACAGCTATTCGAGCAGCTACAGCACTAGATGAACAGTGAAATGTTGCATTATAGTGGTGTGCTTATTTGGATAAAAAAGCTTTGTTGTTCGATACAAACACACAGCTACCGGCAAAGAAATGCGTAAGGCGACAAAAAGAACAACCCAAGTAGCCTGATCACGCTGGTTTGTGCCTGACCACTTTTGTCTAGTGTTTACCATTACAATAACGATCGTCAGCTGGCACTTTCATATCTCTTTGTAAGGGAAAAAACGCAAGTAATCGACCTGATAAAACGTTGCCATGAAATTCGTTCCAAACAAAATAAAACGTAAAAGCCCTCGTTTCACTCGTTTGTTTGTTAAAAAAACTGATATCTGAAGCATACAAATTTGGCTGGAATTTTGGAAATAATATTACAATAAAACTCTCGACACATGAAACCCGCTTGAAACTTTGCCAACATCAATCACCAATAATCTACAGTTCACCGCCACTTGAAATCCCGCTGACGCGGTGCAAAATAATCCCGCTAATCTCTTAAGAATGTTTACCTCTTCTAACTTGTCGGTTTCGTTGATGACAACAAGGTCGCTCGTCGCCCCGCCCTCCAGGGGCGTTAACGGCAGATCCCCCAGTTCCTCATCCTCCAGGAACGTGTCCGCGGTGGCATCACTCCGATTCGAGGCGTGGCGAACCCTCCTTAATCCATCCAGAAACCCCTCATCCTCTTCCGTATTCCGCGGACCCGGGACCTTCAAAAACGTGCTCATAGGGGAGACACTGAGGTTGGATAGTTGGGAGTCGCTGCGCAGCAGGGGTTCGCTCTCCGGCGTGACCGGGGAGACGGTGAAACGGTGCGGGGATTTGTGGGGTGTGGGGAGTGCGTCGGAGGAAATCATGGCGGCGGAGGAGTTTAGAGAAGCGAGGGAGTCATCCGAGGAGTGGGATGAGTTGAGTGGAGCCATCCTGGAAGAGAGAGTTAGACAGTCAGATTTTGGGTTGGGTTGTGTGAGCTTTTCGTGACTAACGGCATCCGCTTATGTCGGATGTGTGCGTGTGGATCATCGTCAATAACATCATATAACAATTTTAACATAGCGTATTATTAACAGTTTATTCGGCAATTGCCATCGAATTTTTAAAAAAAGCCGGCGCATTGGAAAGGTACACGTTTTGCGTTATTTCAAACTAAATTAAAACAATATCCAAAATCATCATTAGAATGAATTAATGACAGGATGTGTGCCCAAATACCTTTGTTCACAGCAATCGCTAACAAGATGACTTACCATTACAGCATATGCAAAGAATACAGCAAAACAAATCGGCATTAAATGTTATATTATAAATAAATAAAATATGTAATTGCAATTAAAAATTGTAAATTAATATACACAATTTGGAACTGTAAAAGTCTGCTTCAACAGAACTGTAGCTGTAGCTGACTGTTAGGTACTGCAAGAAAAATAATGGTCTGTATGTAAAGTCTATATTTTTGTGCTCATTATTGTCGGCATAATTCAAACAAAAATGACTGATAACGAAAAATGACTGATAACGATGATTG
Source organism: Paramacrobiotus richtersi (assembly GCA_034698045.1). Lineage (NCBI taxonomy): Eukaryota > Metazoa > Tardigrada > Eutardigrada > Parachela > Macrobiotidae > Paramacrobiotus > Paramacrobiotus richtersi. The sequence goes on along the minus strand of JAQGAU010001796.1, from coordinate 12,237 downwards.
ACTGATCTAGGTCCTATAGGACATCATTACAAGAAACACGATAATAGCAATAAAATATACAACATCATGTGTAACCATAAAGTGTCGTTAAACGCAGTGGCAGGAATGTACAAGAGATTTTGCGGTTAATGAATTTTCGCCAGGGGCTTATAATAATGCGCTTGACTCAACAAGAAGCGAATTAAAACACATTTTTGTAAATTTTAATTTGCGGCAATTAGAAATGTCGGTAAAGGGCCCAAAGGCAACGTAAACTGAAAAGAATGCACAAAGGAACAGGAATGTACCGCTACGGTTATTAACTTACCAAAGAATGCAGCCCGCCGCACAATAACCTTCCTGGCCGGGAGATTAGACAAAGAAAGCCATGAATCAAGTCGAAACCCTTCCTTGATGGCATTTACGATGGGTATGTTCAGGCATATGACTGATAATCTGTCTAAAAAGCAGGCGCACACATGTGTGTTACATTTTCGCGGCCACAAACTGGAAATTGGCTTGGATGTGCAGTGCAGCGCAAAGACTGCGTTGTGCGCGTGAAAAAACAGCTAAGAATAAAACTGTTCGATTGGCGGAGGGCCGGTTAAGCTGAGCGTAAACAAGCCGCGCGCGCACATAGAGTACAGATGAGTCACGCTCAACGGAAGACGGCTGTGCCGGTGCGTGAGCAGCGTGCCGGGTACGATCAATTTCCCAGCGGACGAGCGGCATAAATATGGGACAATCAGTCAGCAAATATACCATCTGCAGTAAAATCCAGCCGAAACACGCTATTTATTAACATTTGGTCCTCTGCGGCCGGTTGACGAGCTGCCGCGCGCGCTGTAAATCGATCATCTTCAATTTGCGCTTGTTGCGCCTACGCAGATGGGCCGGCGGCGTGTTGGGGGCGAATTAGCGGTGAATGCCGTCACGTGGGGGGTGCTTGTTGTCCGTGGCGCAGATTTAATAGTCTTGTCCTTTTTCCCCCGTACAAATCAACCAACTGACGACATTTATACGAGTGCGGGTGTGGCAGTAAAATCTACGAAATTTTATCAGCATAATGCAATGTTATATCTTGTGCCTTCTGTTAACGGCGGAAGATCACGCATTTCCGGGCGTTAAAATAATAACAATTACTGTGCTTGTGCATGCCATTGCGTGGCTCGGAGTACGCGTCAACCAATATCGTACAGGTCCATCCGTAGCAAGGAACCTACTTTTTAGGCAAAGCCACAGACGGTAGAACAGGGTAGGTTGGTATGATGTGCAGTTGTGCATACAGGATCGTACCCCATGTACAGCTAAGAGACGACTAGGTCGAAAATACTTCTGAAAAATGGTCAGAATATAATAAGGAAGTCATCCCTTGCAGACTGGGATGCTGCTCAGCGTACTAGGTTGCACGGCTGTTAGCTATGCTACGCGTTTCAGAAGCAGGAAGTGCATCAGGATGACAATTGACGATCGCTTTATTCAGTAACACACAGACTACGTAATGAGGAGAAACAGCTAGAGTCACCTTGCTCGAGAATTAGAAGCGCAAGATTCTCAGTTTTGTGGCAGAAAGATCAAGACAGGAATACCTAGAAGAAGTACGATTTCGAAAAACCGGGGAAGATGTTCTAGTAAAAATGTGACATACCGAGAGATGATTTTATCCGCTTTAGTATTGACCTTTTATATATACTTTCCTCATCCAGGTCAAGCAGGCCCAGGAAAAATTAAGCTGTGCTTACAACACTTAGTAATTTCCAATAATTATTGGTGCAGAAGTATGCAATTCGGGGTATATGGATCGCCGTTAACCAGTTTACTGGTATCTTGGATATCCGCGAAGTAGCAATTTCAAGAAAACAAGTGGCTGCTGCCTTCTTGGTTTGACTGTTTTGTTCCATTGCTTGCTGGATAGGAACAGTTGCCGGCAGCTGGACGGTGGTCAACATTCTCTGGGCCTGCAAACAAACAATCAAGAATCTGAATGATCGTCTACTTGGACTGCATAATCATCGACGAACGTCACAATTGCAGTCAACATACAATTTTCGTATTCGGCAGCATGCGAACGCATCCGTTCCGTTGTCATGGTATTGCAACCATCAACGCCACATCTCATATCGGTCACCGACGCATTCCCGCCAAAAGGACAAAACGAGCTCTGTCCCTTGAAAGCGTCTCCGCAGCTCATCCTCATAAGCCAGCGCCGCTTTATCGCATAGTCCCACAGTGAACGGACGGAACAGCATCTGCATAGGATGTCGACAGGGCAGAATGGATTTCCTTCCAGGAAGACGCCGACTCGTCCGGTTCTGGGCCAAGTGTCCAGGATAGCTGTCGGAATGGTTTTCAGGTGGTTGTAGGTTAGAATGATCTCGGTCAGTTTTGAAAAGGAGGCGGGTGTGCTGATCTGCATGGCTTCCATTGCGTTCCCAGGGAAGTTTATCGTCTGTAGAATCCAAAAGTTAATAACCTGGATCTTTTCTTTGACAAACTAAAACTTCGCTTCGATATCTTTAAATCTGATACATTAACGAAGTAAACCGTAAGGCAAAGTTATCCGGCCTAAGTTTGGTAAGTTAAGACGTGCTTACCTTAAGAAACTCAACAACATTTTTGTTCTCCTAATTTCGATCGCTAAACGTTACTTTACCTGTAAACTATGCGCAATGGGCTGCAGAACCGACCAGTCAAAGTGTTTAAGCCGATTAAAACTTAGTTCAAGGTAGGTCAGCGCGGACGGTCCATTAATAACCATTGCGTTGAAAGCTCCAGCTTCAATCAGTTCCAAGCCAGAACCGCCGATCGCTAGCGTCTTCAGACTCGAGAAACCACGAAAAATCCCAGTATGCAGTTTCGTGAGGTATCCAAGAACAATCGTCATTGTCTCCAATGTATTCTTAACATTATGCAGCCATGGACCGATATGCTTAGCGCGGCCGTTGTTAAAGTCAAACAGGCAGAACTGGATCAACTGCAGATTATTTACTCCAGTGATGGGTGGAAGGCTCTCCAGAAGGTGGGATATTTGCCCGCCTCTTTTGCAGTAGTGATCAACATCTTCAGCACCAGGAGGAACACCAAGAAAAAGGGATGTCAAATTGGTAGGGAATTGAACTGGGATGGGATGGCTTTGGTAACAGATGCCGGTGTAGTTGAATTGTGCAGTTTGGTTGAAGGAACAGCTCGCAGCGTTGATGCACTTTGTCACTGAGCTTGCTAGGAGCACGAATAATGAAACTTTTATGAAAATGCTCATGGTGGAGATTCCTGCTCGAAAAAGGGTCTGTAGAAAGTGAATGTCTTCAGTATATATACACTGACAGAAAGAAAATTCACCATAACAGATTTGCGTGTCTAACGGCGTATACAGCTTGCGTTCTGCCTACTATCCGGTACTTGCAGGGTAAGAAATCGGCTGGCCAGATATTACAACCAGTTTTTCCGGTATTGTTCGGGGCATTGCCGACATGACTACCGCGCAATACCGAAGTGGTTGCGCGAAATTTATATTCGAGTATGGCAGCTCGCGGGCTGACGATTTTGTTCCGGGCGACCTTGGCAGCATCCACCTACCGGCATCGGTGATTCGCCGTGTATACGGCTGATACCTTAGCATTTGAATGAATAGAACCTAATCACACGGGTCCAGCCTAGACTTTGATAACAATCGCGTCTGCGAAAGAAGTTTTGCTGAGGCTAGGGATAGTTTTAAGTCTTCAAGGGCTACTGTCGTAACACGGCATTAGCATCAGACCATTTGCAACAAAAAGCAGAAGCTTACCTTGACACAGCAAGGATTCAAAATGCTGCATGAAACACGATCCATTCGAAAAATCCGTATCAAAATGAAGGTTACACATTCGTTAGATACTTATTATTCCGCTCGAAACGAAAAGTAGGCGTTTCCGAGTGTCGTGGCTCCACCAAGTGGCCAGTCTGGTGGACAAGGCGGCCTGGAATTCGGTGGACTGCAACAACGCCCGTTGCTCCACCCGTTGGAATTTGGTATTGAAACGCCAGTCTTTTGAACATCAAATTAGATTCGCATCCCATGAATTGGTTTGTATTGATCATAGCATACCTTGTCTGATCGTCTCCTTGCACTACCTTGTACGAGTACAATTTTGAGTTAAGCAGTATGTCTCTTGAAGTACGAAGTTCAAATGCGCTCGAAATAAAGATATAAGAAACTGCATAGTTGCCGTTGTGGAGTGTATGTGACCTCTGGTCATCGCGAGAGGTTTGGAAAATTTGGCGAAGCAATTATATGCATAGCAGCTAATGAACTGTACTGAATTCCTCTTGCCTTGATTAGCATTCCGCTGTCGGTTGTCCTTAGCGAATGCCGGTGTAATATTTAAAGAATAAATATTTATGCCGATACTCCGAACGTTGGAATAAAAATCGTTTCAGTCGATGTTCTTCGTCCCGTTCGTTCGATTAACCTTTCTTCGTGAAGCATAATCAACCGCAACCTCTAGCTGTGCATGAGATAACTGTGTTAAGCGTATCGCGTTATACGAGTACTGTAAACTTCTACTGCGTCGACAGACTCTGAAGCATCGGAAGATAATTAATTTTGGTTTTTTTGAGAACATCAACAGTTTTCGCCACTTCGCCGGTAATACGCACCTGTCGGAGTTTGCACCAAGAATTTCCCTATAATCGACCAAAGCGGAGCGAAGGTCCTATATACTCAACTCTGAAACAGACGTGCATTCGGCACGTCACAAAGGAACTACGATACACAGCATGAGCCATAAAGGCCGAAAGGTCTTTATTGGCGAAATGTACAGCCGGGGCACTGTGCTGTAGCACAGGCCAAAAGGAATACCCGTATATGCGAAAAGTAGGCAAACGCCGCATCCACCGAATGATCCCGCGACGAGCTCAGCGCAGCTGAGCCTCGTCTGCAGAAAAACAGAAAATCCGCTCTGCGTGGCGCGTGCATATCGTGCAAAGCCAAGACACGCCTACCATCGCACCCACACACACATAAGCGCAGACAAACACACTAGGGCACAGACAGACATAAGTACGGTATCGCCACCGTGAGGGTAACGTACACCTTCGTCACAACTCAAATGGATTTCGATGTCCATATCCGTCGGTCGGGAGGTCATCAGCATTATTTTTATGTAATTTTTTTATCAACAATTAATTTTATCTTTTTCGCCCGAAAGTCCATAATAATGTCTTTAACTCATGTTGCCCGACGCGCGTACTGCATTCTCCTTGATCATTCAGTTCCCGCAACCGGCGATTGCACTTTCCTGGTTGTGTATTTGTACCACGCCCCATATGCATTTACTGCCGACAAACGCACCTGATCCGCCATTCGGGTGCTAACTAAGGTCTCTGTGATTTCATGAGTTTTTACATCAAGGACGTTTAAAAGCAATAATTTGCCGTCCCAGGTATAATTTCATCGCCTAGGCAGATTCCTTGAGCACGTCAAATAAGCCACAGGCGAGCAATGCAGTCGCAAAAGTTAGGCAACTCATCTCCATCTTCTGCAGATGAAATAGTCACGATAAAACAGACGCTTCTCGAAGTCTCTTCGTGCTTGGGTCAAATGCTGACTGCAAAGTCCAAAGGAGGCGTGCAAGTTTGCGGAACACACCACACGCATTCAAACAAAGCAGAAAACCTGCTCACCAAACACAAATTTCCCACTCAAAAATTTCGTCCTGTCAACATTCAGCCAGGGCCTTCCTTTTCACCGTGCGACACTGTTTCTGTTTTCTGGATTTGGCATGTGGTATCCTGCGGTGCCCGGCTTTTTAGATTCGTCATTTCCTTTTCAATAATCCAGAATTCATGCAATGCAGTTATTGGTACCAAGTCGCTCATGCTAGTTTCCAAGATGTGCACACCACTGCATGGAACTGCATGTTCTTCATAAATAAGTTTCGTATCGTTAAATTATGAAAAATAGCGAGGTGTTTGTGAAACATTCATGATGTTTGTACCTTTGTGGTGTACATGCTGGTGCAACGAAGCGTAACCGAACCATTTTCTACAACTGTTACTTGGTGAGACGGATTTTATGGTGGATCGTTCTTTGCTTATCTCTGCAATAAGTTAATTCTTGTAAAAACTGCACTTTAATGGCGCAGTTATATTAAATCGTTAGCGTTCGCTAACCCTAGTGGAGTGGCTACTCGCCGTACCACGATGGGAGCTACGGTGATTCTAATGTTCTTGTGTGATGACTCCTGCCAAAAAGCCCCAGAACGTCACCGTACCCGCCACCTCCCTCAGCCAAGCAAATTTGTCGTCCCCTGAGCGAAAAGTGTCTCCCCCCTGCGCCGACACCCCTTATCCCCAAATTCCGTCGAGCAGTGAGAGATTGTGGTCTACTGTAGCTAGAAAGAAAATGGTTCGTGGAACACGTGAGACGCCAGCGTCCTCTCCGGAGGCAGACATTGTTACGTCAAAGTTGCTGTTCAAGCGCCCTGCCAAACCGGACAAGGAGAAGAAAGACTTCTGTCTGCACGGTATCCCCCCGCTGGAAAAGACTCCCCATAAGACAGTCGAGGAATACGGAGAGGACCTGAAGACAGTTATCGAGGCTAATGGAATTGTTGTCAGATTTGTGTCGATTTATGCAGCGAAGAGTGGTCGAAAAAACAGTTTGTTTGCTCGTGTTGGTTCTTTCGCCGATCAGTATGATAAAATGTTTACAGCTAAGAACTGGCCCCCGAACACTGGGGTACGCGAATGGATATTTGCCCCCAAGGGGTCTCAGTAATGTGTTATTGTTGAACTACCTTTTTGATTTTCATGTGACTCTTGTCAGCTCTCGAAACAGCATTAAATTGTTTTCATGTTCTTGTGTGCTGCGAACTTAAAGGAAACGGCTTAAGAATCGGGTTGCCATAAGTCTGCAAAGGTGTTACAATCGAAATGGGCACGCAAACACGCTTAACACGATTTATCAGGTTTTGTAGAAACATTAGGACGAAGGCACCACCAAGACTAAGGCATTCCAGACAGAGAGGAAAACATAAACGGTTTTTGAGCTACAGCACAATGAGTCAGAGAAAACTGATGAGTAAGAACTTCCAGTAGCACTGACAACCAATGATAACAGCTTTCCGTGATTCTACTGCTACAAATTACGTTCCTGAATCTTCAGCTGCTGCACAACAGCCGCTCCGTAATCCATTCCTGAATGTGCGCATTCTGTCGGCAGATAACTGCAGCCCTTGCGCAGATGGCAGCCATTATCACCGAATACACGACAACTAACCACAGAACAGTTTTCACCGCGAAGTCCGTACTCTGGCCCACAATGGGATCGTCCAGAAGGAGATCTTTATCGGCGAGTCCAAGCAGGGTCTTTAAGGGGTCGTGTGCTTCGGCGGATAGCAGTGCAATCAAGACAACGGTGTAAAGAAGCTGCATGTAGGAGAACACAGTGTAGGCGATGTTGAGACTGGCTAATAAACGGAAACCTTCGCTGGAATGTACCGACTGTTGGATAAACCATCTGCCACGGACGCCAATAAAGAACAGGAAAAGGGTTGCCAATATGCTAACAATCCACCGGAATATCAAAAAGGATGTGAACGAGACGCCGCCTACAAAGACACACTCCTTGTTTTCACGAATAGTAAAGTTAACCCAGTAACTGCCTTACAAGTTACAGTACTTCAGCTCAAGATTGCTGACCTGAAAATGCAGCATTTAAAATACATTTGTTGTGGTACTATCACTTCGACATCTGCTGATGTTGTTTACATGGTTTGAAATTGTAATGTGGGAAAGCTGTGCCCTTTGCTACAAACTGGACGAATCGTTGTCAGTTGGCCTTAAACAATGATCTATGATCATATTTTTTGCGGTATAACTTGCCACAGATAGGTCTCTAATGAAAACCAACGATTTGACTGGATTCTCCTTTGCCCTTAGAAAATACGGTGAAAACTGAAATCCATGTTAATTAATGGGACACACGGTTCCATCGCGTGTATGTAAGCAACAAATAGTAGTTTACCCCAGCTTTGAACACGAAAAACTGGACATTATACGCATACAATACGTACCACGAACATTCTTATACAGAAGCCAAATTAGTCCAATAATTCCCGAAACTGCTAGGCCGATTTCTGCTGAGAAAAGCCTTCGTAGGCATGGAATATTTTGTAGGGGAACTTGATGGGTCAGCATTGTTCGATGTACCGAAGTCTAGTGGGTGATGTTCGCAACTACCGTAAGTACCGTAACACTCAATAAAAATAAAGAAATGTAGAAAACTTGCTGGGGTTCAGAATAAAGAGTTTACTCCGCTGGAGATCAAGCCTGTATTTATATAAAAACGAACCCCTTGCAGTAGCGGCCATTTTTATTAAATTATTGGCATAGCCACTGATGCGCGCTTCCTAGCACCAAATGCCATACTGTATGTACTGGTTAGTTAATCGTCCAGTACGATCGATTTTACCAGGTGTGCAAGTAAACAAATGCAGTATACTTTTCTGCAGTCTGGTGAAACAAACCCTACTGTATGATGTCATGCATTAAGTACCCCTGTAAGCAGGCTAGCATCCACTGATGTCATCTTTGACGTCATGTCTTTCACGAACTACACCCGGTGCAGCCATGTAGGCGGTTACTGCCACTGCCCGATATTCAATAATCAAAAGTCAAACGCATCAGCTTCAGATAGAGAAGTTTTCAGGCGATACGACAGCAGCGAGCTCCAGTGACACATTCCACTCCTAATTTCTAAGCTAAAACGCTGAAACATAAAACAGGTCGACCGGCGTTAGCCAGTCCACTATCCTTACACAATAGAACACTTGCATTCCACCAAGTACCAAGTGACTCACACGCCAATGGTTCAAAGTAACAACGATCTACAATGCTCCGGTATTTCCAGTCCTCCTCGCCTCTTGACAAGGCTTATTCGGCTGTCGCACCCGCATCCTTTGACGTTGCACCCACGTACGTATCACCTACAATACCGTGCACGGTTACGTACCAGACCAAAGGTTGCCCTCGGCTTTTTGTTCCTTGGAATTAATGGCGCCATCCGTGCGTTTTCCGTCCTCAGCAACAAACCTCGCTACAATATCGATCACACAGTTATGACGTGCGCGCCGCAAACCTCCGGATTTCTACCACGATAGTTTAAGAATCCCGTTCTCCTTCACTCCGTTATTGCGGTTCTTATACAACGCAACCAGCCAACCATGCCCAAGGAGCCGTCCCGGAATACCAGAGCCAGTCCAACCGTAAGACAGATCAGCCGGCCAGCCTCCGCCTTTGTAGCATTGGGGCTAATAGGTAGTCATACTGACTAAAGGTCACAAAAGTCTTGAAAAAAAGGTCACATTGATTTCGTTCGCTCGTGCGCATGTAGGCTGCTTGTCTCCAGACTACAACCAGTCGTGACAGCTGTGCAGGTGCCGCATTGATTGTTCCCCAGATATAAAAACAAAGCCAACGAAAAAGAAGACTAAATTAAATAAGATTTCGGAGTTTCATTACTTGTGTTATATTTTTTATTAATTAGTTTAGACGGTACTGGTAGGCCCGCTCAGTCCCGTAATCCGATTAAAATCGTAGAATGCTAAACTTTAAAACTTAACGCGAAAAGAATAAGTTATACGTATATCGTTATACGTATACGTTTCGCAGTTCTTATTGCAGGCTTCGTTGAAATGCAAAAGTCCGTCAAGTTTTTTTAGTAAAGCTATATACTGCAGAGAATCTTGGTTACATTCAGCACATTATCGAGACCATCATCAGGGATTTAAATCACCGCATTAAATCCGTCTCGTATTGTGCCCCGAGAAAAATTACTACAGTCTACAGACAGTGACAAATGAACAAATATCGCTTTCTGCGCTCGGCGATATCTAAAGCGCCGCTTTCCCAAAACGGATCACTGAGTCATTGGAATGTAGGCGAGCGAAGATGTTCCTAAGATCTCATTATTTGTTCCGGGTTACTGATGCGATGATACGGCGTCGCTGTATGATTAATCACGTCATGATATCTCTTTTCGAAAGGATCGCGGATATTTGTTTACGATAGCAGTTCCATGTTGCACTAGTGAGGTTTGCTCTGATGCTGGCTGACCTGAAGAGGTGCCGTAACGTTATCGTCCAAAGCGTAGTTAAACACCGCGGAACCAACCGTAAACACTGCAACGTAAATTCCCGTATATTAGGCAAACAAGGCCAATCCACAGATCCACAAACATAAACAACTAAGTCTCACGCGGCTCCCTTTTACAGTGGAATCTCTAAATTTTTTTCCCAGAGCGAAACAAGGTGCTAGTGCTGCTAACTGTAACAATTCCCTACGCCCACAAAAATCGTCGCGTTTGTTTTACTGGAGACTGGCAGTCGCCAGATCCTCCCAGTAAACCCACTGAATAAACTTTTAAAGTACTTCTGTCTTGCTCGATACGAGCACTTGACCCTTATTTGCAGATAGATGACGGTAACCCGTGCGCATACAAAGAAACGCATAGTCCGGTTCCATAAAACTATTAGTCGACATCTGAACAAATTACGTACATCTGCTGACCTTATTTCTCTGGAGTGTGCGGTTTCTTGGAGCAGTACTTGTGCAGATGCTTTGAATCTTCCAACATGTGATGGGCAACAACGGTATCAGTCCAGTTAGACTCGCGGGATGCTGCAACTGGGCTCCCAAAATTAATACTATTGCTAGTATGCCAACTTTTGGATGTTAAAAGATACTAAGATTTGTGTTTGTGGTGTCTTGCGGCGGCATAATGCTATATTGATATGACCGCTCGCTGCCCAGTCAATAACCAACTGAATAGTACATAAGTATGGATACAGTAGTACAGTAACGTCCAGTTGCTAAGTACAAAGTGAGGTCACTCATTGACCGCAGTTTCGAGAATACAACAATACACTACAGTGTTTTCTAGATGACACTCATAGCCTGTATATTGTACTTTGGGAATCATTTATAACGAAGATTGTTTGTGAGGGAAAAGGAGAAGTCCAAGAGTCTGCAGAATCACACGAAATTACTCAGTTGAAGCAATATGCAGATTGTTATACAATTTATACAACGGCAGATCGCATTTACATTAAGCAAATCCAGATAGTGTGTTCAGACAAACAGTATCACAAACGACCAGTCAGAAAGAAGATTACAAACAATAACTTGTACATTGTCCATTTTATGCCGGATTGTTACGGAGCCGTTTAAAACCACACTTTGATGGCATACGTACATGCTTCTGAATCTTTAGCCGCCGCTCAACAGCCGCTCCGTCGTCCGTGCCTGAATGCGCGCATTCCGCCGGCAAATAACTGCAGTTAGGAAACAAGCAGCTGAAACGCTGGCGAAGTGCATCGAACAATTTGTCAAGGATCCTACCCCTGCTAATTGGACCACACTCCTTATGTTCGCTCCCTGTTCCTTTAACACTGAAGGCCCTAAAGTATCAGTTAAGCAGGAGACGCTGTCGACTAGGTTCCGAAATCAGCTGAAATCATTCGAAAGTGGTGCCAGGCCTACCTTTTCCGTTCCCCCAAACCGCCCCAGCCGCCCTGGCCCTGGAGACAAGCAAGACGACTTACGCCGCGTTGTGGAGTCGTTTCTGGACGATTGCAACGTTACAGGAGCAGTAGCACGTTTGTCCTCGGAAGAGTCTGTTCTTTCTGTGGACGAGCATGTACTGTCATCTCTAAAGGACAATCACCCCCTTGCACCACCCGATTTGAGACTACCTACAGCGCCCGTGGCGGACGCCGCGACATTTGCCCCTGTAACACCGGAGGAGATCATGCACACCGTTTTCTCTTTTCCCAGCGGTTCAGCAGGGGGACTTGATGGATTACGTCCTCAGCATATGAAGGATATGTTGAATTGTAAGGATGCCGTACAGTCATCTCTCTGTCAAGCTTTGACGAAACTGGCCAATTTTCTGCTGTCCGATAAAGCGCCCGAATTCTCTCGTCACCTTCTATTTGGCGCTAATTTGATTGCGCTCCGGAAGAAGGACGGAGGCATAAGACCAATAGCAGTTGGCCTATTTTACCGCCGGATGGTGTCGAAGTTGGTGGCAAAGCGATGCTCGTACAAGGCCCGGGACCTGTTTAGCCCCGTGCAAGTCGGATGTGGCATTAAGGGCGGTGCAGAAGGGGCAGTGCATGCAGCTCGAGCTTTTCTGGAGAAAGAACACCCTGGTCCTCGTGTGTTGTTCAAGATAGATTTTAGAAACGCGTTTAATACTGTCCGTCGGGATGTTATGTT
>JAQGAU010001795.1:0-17685 GCA_034698045.1 Paramacrobiotus richtersi | reverse complement strand
TGTTCGGAAAAGCGTCCCCCTTGAACACGATCACGATAATAATTGTGCATTTTAAAACACAATTTTATAATAATCAGCTATTGAAAGCATAATGGAGATTAAAGATTGCTCTACAATATAGGGCAATAAAAACTTTCGAATTTCCGGTGGACAGTTCGTCTTAAGTACCTTGAACGGCGATAGAAGTCCTTATGATGATCACGTTTCGCAGCTACAGCTTAATTGTCGAAAACCAGCGTCTATTTCTTGCTAAATTTTTGGATTTATTGTTAGTAATACACTGTAGCATACTGCTGTTTATCCCACTGCAGCATCTGTGTGTTGTTTTGAATGTACGCTAATGCCCGGCTGAAAGGTAGACTGGTATCTCGGCACAAGTCACGACTACGATAACTGTAAAGTCATCTGCATGGCAAAGGCGGGCTCCAACTCATCTAGGCGGGAGGGGCACTACAAACCCGGGAACCCTACGGGCAGCTAATAAGACTATCAGTCTAAAACCGCTTTATTTTGGACCGTTACTGTCTGACGGTAATTTATTCTCGTTTAAACAATTTCTTCGCGATTTTTCGGACTTTGTTCGACTTCAACAGCGATGGCTCGTTATTATAAAAGTTCGCTTTTGGATTCAGCACGTACAAAAAAGGGGCTTAACCATGGTCTATGGATAGTAACTACGGTTGCGTTACACACCTATTAATTGAGACTGCTTCGGTGTTTCGCGCGTGCTGCGCAGCCATCGGACTATTTCGTCATCAAACAGCGGGAACTTCATGTAAAAAAACAGTACTAGTTTTCGCTCATTTGCTTAATTAGCTCAAACCGCAACGGTAACCAAGATCTTTTTGACCGGTAGTTTCACCGTTGCTAGCTGGGAAACTAGACTTGCGAGATCCCCGGAAGAACCGGGACACGTAGCCAACTGTACAAACGGAACAACGGTACTGCGTGTTCTGAATATTATGGTTTGCCATTGCTGAAGGAATGCTTTTGCTCCCAGTTTTTAGCGCTAATCGTATAGTGCCGAAACGGTAGTACTTATGAAGATTTGATTTTGCAGACCAAACATTGGTTAACTGGTGTTATCCTGCACAACGCTACCGATATCGGTCGACGACTCTATTCATTTAAAGCGAGTGAGGTGCCATTCAAAACTTGTCCATGTTCTCTTGCAGATCGCCTACTACATACAGCATCCGGTGCATGTAAAACAGTAACATCAGTTTTAATAGCGGTAAACTTCATCAGTTTTTTATTAGGAAATGGCTAGAGTCACCCATAAACACCCACAACCGCTATAGATACCCATAACACCCATGAATCGCTCCAGAAATGTTTACGAATTCTTTCACGTTAAATTCACAGTTCTCAGGCTGTTTGCCTAAAATCATGTGAATAGAATGGGAAAATAATGGTGGTAGTCTGTTTAGCGGTCAGGCCAATCAGCTTCTGGTTACCCTCACGGGCGAACGGATGAATTTCCGGAAGGTTGTGCTGGCAACTGGAGTCATAAATAAATAGTTGACCTTCGATCTGTACAAGCAGTACCCAGTGGTCGCCTGATTTACAACTACTTTTGCGGTGGTAAATCAGGTTGCAAAAAAGCTAATTTCTCGCCGTCATTTTCTACTTCAGAATCTGACATCTTGCCGTCTATATTACAGTTTTTCAAAAATAAACATATTAAATAATCACATATGTAAATAACAGTAGATATCAAATTATCACTTTTTTATTCTTCATGGGTGGCTTTAGCGTTTATGGGTGCACTTTGTTTAATTCAGATAGGGGTGCCTATAGCACTCTATGGGTGTTTATGGGTGACTATAGCCATTTATGGGTGAAAATGGGTGGCTATAGCCTCACCCTTTTTATTACCATTACTAGTTGTACTGGTCAGATGCGTCCCGTTTCCGCTCAAGAAAAAGGATGTACTCGCTGACCTTCCGTCTTTGAACAGTACCTGAGGGCTGAGGCACTGTATTCTTTAACATTTCACGACCCAGTTAAAAGGGCACGAACGCCATAACTACTGATTTATTTATAACATCATTTATTCAGTTCTTCTGTACTGTATGGCAGTTTAGAGCAGTATGTGATTGTACAAGTTGTATCAACAAGGGGCAAACCCGGACAATCGCTGTGACAAAAGAATCCATTTTTTCCTGTGCTTACTGATCACCGTTCCAATTGGACAACTGAAGGGGACGTGGCACCTGCTCCACTCTGCAAATTCCCACACAGTGGGAGCGAGATTTCATGAAACACCCTCAAGTCAAACGAAAGAATCTCTGGCACCTCGCACTTTATTGGTGATCCATTTCTGGTACTCCTATCCGCTTACATGCCTTGTAGCGACAGCGAATACCAGTCGCGTTCGTTAACATTACGTAAACACGATTAATCAGAAACGACTGTTTCGACTTCACAGACGATATTGTGTGGTAGCCCCCAGTAAACAAGTTTCGCATTTTACGCACATCAGCCAATTGTAAGCTCTGTTTAATTTGTGCCGCATGAAAAAAGGTGAAACGTTTATCGCACTGTACCTTTACTTGTGTATGTATTAGCGTGGTTGCATTACCGCGTAGATTTCCCGTAACTTTTGATTTTTTTCTAGTCTGAACACGTAAGAATTCGTTCAGTGTGACGGATTTCGCAAATACACTTCCGTTGCTAAATTCTTGTTTAGATAAACATTCTTCTTGTTTTTAAATTATCATTGAATTCTTGTTTAGATACAAATCTGAACTTTTAATTGTTTAGAAGTTAGGTATTCAGATTTTCTAGCGTTTTCGGCAGACGTGTTATTGCCATTAGTACCATACGTTGTTTCAATATTAAAAATATTATTAGTCTGTAACATACAATTGTTGTGAACCCTTTTTATTTCTGCTCCTATAAAGTCGAGAACCCAGACAGAAAGTTAGGACATCTTACCAGGCGTAGTCACAAAAGAGCTGCATGCCCCATGCTGGGCCATGCATTACACAACGGATAGAAGGGAAGACAGTCAACCAGCCGCCTAAACATAGTAGTAAATCACTAGTAACTTTTTTCCCCGATAGACTGTCGACAGCTGTCAATGATCCTAAAATTCTTATTGTCAGTGAAAATTATTTAAACTAAAAATTAAACATGTGCGTACTACAGTCAGTTAAATGATAGAATTAATTAAGCATACAAACATATAATAACACGTTTGTATCCCGTATTGTTAAAGGAAATACGGGAAATAAACAGCGAAAAAGAACGAAGCCGTTCCGGCTAATACAGCAAGGCGTAACGGAGTACGACGACGTTGATGAGCTTTACCAGCGGAACAGCAGACTCAACAGCTGCAGCCAGGATATTCCGCTAAAATGCCCTGAGCGTTGCTGTAAATCTGACATTATTAATCAAAATCTCAACTTAATTGAATGCTCCTTCAAATGAATCCGGTGTTCTCGACGACCGCGTGCGGAAGTACACCTTAACCAACAACAGAATGCTCCAAAACGGAAGGAATTATTTTCTTATTGCCTTCATCTGTCACCATTCTGAAATTGATAATGAATCTCACGTTACAGCTTCTCATTCTCGTAGCTATACAGTTTAATTCTGCCAATAAGAACCTAACTGTATAGCTACGAGAATGAGAAGCTGTAACGTGTATAATTCTGCCAATAAGAACCTTACAGTATTGGCAATTGTAATTGGCATCTGTACCTTGCATTCCGCATGTCGGCGTTAGTAAGAAATATTCTTGATTATTATTCCACGATTACTGCATTCTGTTCTGTGCGGCTACAGCTGCTCTGCAAATCAGTCTGGTTTATTTCAGTTCACATACATTGCTGAAACAAGCTACATCAGCTCCCGTGGACCGCAAGCCGTAACTGGCTGCTCGTCAAAGTATTACGTTCAGTGTTTCGACAAGAACCGCAAAAGAATGGCAAACAAGACAGCGAACACTACTTTATGGGATATGTATCTGTATGAATTCCAGGCACAATGGGAGCGTGAATCCGCCTTTAACTATTTTTTCATTTGTGTGATGATGACCTTTGCTAGCCTGGGCACAATTGCCAATTTTGTCGTAAGTTGACCCGAGCTCTAAAAGAAGTAGCTTGAGGAGGCTAAAGATAGCCTATGTAACTTTTAGTAACTAAATCTTCGAGGTGTTTAATTTTGGGAATTACTTACAAAGATCACGTCATATAATATTATAAGAAAATGACATACTAATATTGTGTAATCATAATCCTTGATCTTTCTAACCGCTCATGGTCAAAATGAAATTCCAGTGCGTCTTAATTCACTTTAGGTACTCCTGTCGTTGATTGTTATTCGGGACCTGCACAAACTGGAGTACGTTTTCGTGGGCAACTTGGCCGTGGCGGATCTGCTGGTGACTGGCGTCGTCATTCCAGTCAACATCATCGGTAATAATTATCAAAATTAACAGCTTCCTTGTTAAATGTATTCTGTGACTGTTTCCGTTTTGCATAAAACTAATTACAGTTCAGGTTAATTCTTGCCGGGACTTGTTAAAAAAAGGGCCGACTTTCATGCTTTTCAGTGAATAGTCATGCTTATTTACAGCAACGGTTCGCGGCCCAGCCATGTTCCGAGATTATCCCTGGTTTTGCGAGTTGGACGGGACAATATGTGCATCGGCATGCTCCGGCTCCATATGGTGCATCACGGCTATTAGCTTGGAAAGGTTTGTGACAATTTATTTATTGATTTATAAGAAACGACTTGGCACAGCTGATTGCTTCCACGAAACCGACTTCCTGTTGTTTAAGCCGGAGCACTAACGCACTTACAGTATGAGGTTCCAGTTTGAGCTGCAGTTTCTTTTTTCAGGTATATTTGCATATGCGAGTATCCTCTTTATCAAAAAATGTTCACACCATTCCGTACCGCTCTTATGGTCGTCGGATTATGGATCATAGCCCACGGTATTCATCGTCCAAATTTTCTTGGATGGGGTCAAACAGGCTACTCCGGTGACATGTACTTGTGTACTGCCGAATTGCGTTTATGGTCATATTCTGTTTTCTACGGTATGAGCGCTGTTCTTGTACCAATTGGTATCAGCTTCTACGCTTACCTTCGCATCTACCTGAGAGTACGAGTTAGTCGCGCTGGACGAAACCATATCACCGGAACGAAAGGCACATCAGCACCTGCAGGTAATTTGCAGCAGTCAAATGAGATTAAAATTTGACCAACATTAAACTTCCAACAATTCTAACCGAAGCATCGAAATACGTAACCAGTGTACCAGTTAGGTTCATTCAGCTTTTTGTTTACGGACAGGTTCCGAAACGGCCAGTTCGAATCCGCAGAAACAATTAACCACTGTCCAGCAAGAATTAAAGCTTCTGAAGGCTCTTTTCAAGCTGTTTCTGATATTCCTTGCTTCGTGGTTGATGATTGGTGTGCAGTGGGTCGGAAGCGCATGGACGGCTTTCCCGAAATGGTACAGTTACGTGGCGCTGATTCTGGCACATGGCAGCAGCGCAACCAACTCGGTGATATATTTCTGGATGACGGATCTTATGCAAACAACAAAGAATGGATACATTCGCTTGTATGGACAATTTACGAAGCGGAGAATCGGTGTCCAGCAAGAATCTCGAATGAAAAAATAGTATATCTTTGCTATTTTGTTAACTGCACATCTGATTTGCGATTTGGTGAGTCAAATTTGCGTACGTTAACGTACGTTAACGTACGTTGTCCTCGCAGTCGAATGTCATGTCTTATTTTTAAAACTGTCAGAAGCTGTCCTACACTAACATACGATCTCATGTTTCAAAAATTTTAAGAACTATCCGAATGATATTTCTATGTTTCTTGTTGCGTAATGTGTTGAATCAGTTAGCTTTGTCTCGAACAAAAACACGAGGACGGAAACCGCTTTGCGACACAATGCGGCAGTACGGCATTACACAACACGGCGTATTCCATCACACAAGTAGTAACAAACGATGCATTAATATTGTATAACTTAAGTTACTCGAGGACACCGCAGGTCACAACAACCACATGGCGTCAGAAGTTTGTTAAGAAACGTTCTTGTGTGACGTATATGTACTCGGCAACAGTACAGGAGGACTCCCAACCAGCAAAAAAAACAACTGCTACGCAAGGTTATAAAGATCATGATAATGACCCTTTTCTTACTGCTTGTACTGTAAAGTCATCTCCAGCTCACAACCGATGACGATAGGAGTAGGTCTTGCTCGTACTAACTACATAATAAACAGATTTCGGTACAATCTAACTCGTCAGAAAACGCAGCTGCGTTTCCTGCGATCACGTTTTCATTGTATTAATGAAATATCGGACGCACTCATGAGTTTTTATGCAGCTCAGGGATGTTACAATTAGTGGAACACCTAATATACATGTACAAAGATATAGTAGCAAAATACATAGTATTTATTGAACAGCTACATAAATTATTACAATGCGAACTGGGCTGTTTTTCGTTTCACCGTCATATTGAATATTCTTGCCGATTACATTGTTATTTGTAATAACTTTTTTTGCAACACTAAAGGATTTTATGTTTTCGAACACTGCGATATTTGCTAAGGATCCCCAAAGGTGCTTGGGAATACATTTTCCCTCCAAAAAATACGAGTCTCTTCGGGTTGTAGTACACTGAAGGGTAGTTATACGGTACAGACTACAGAGCAATCGACCGTCAGCTTACGCTCTTCAACGGCTGAAATTTCGACATATGCGCACATGATAGATGTGTCATGAGTTAAAAATCGTTGATGTGGCCATAATTATTTTGTTGGTGAACGGACAACTGGGGATTATCATGGTTTAATACTGTCTGTTATTCTGCGACCGCCTCTGTAGCTCAGTGGTTAGAGCATCAGTCTTGTAAACTGAGGGTCCTGGGTTCGATTCCCAGCAGGGGCTCTTGACTTTTTCCCCTTTTATAGCGGTGCTTATCACTGGGCAGTTCAGCTCGACTATATGCAAGCTCGAACAACTTTTTTTACGATTTGCTTCCGGCCCAAACAGTACAGAATGCAAACCCTGCTTGTGATCATTGAACACGGATCAATGGAACTGAATGGTAAAAACTAGAAGATTGTTAAACTGGTACATGCGCTGATCGTATACTGTACATCCCGTACAACGCCATACGGAAATGCAGGATCGTATCAGCACCTGTCACATACAAAACTGTCGGTTACGCAATTTTGGGAACAAGTGTATATGTTCACAGTGTCTGTCTTCCGGGCGTGGCGGTTAACACAGCTCTTTATCTATTGGAAGATTGCATAACTGACAGGGTAGCTCTGCATCTTTGGACACAAGTCGTTATGGTTTTAATTTATGACTTGCCAGTGGCATTCATGGTACTAACATATTGGTTTGTGTCCGGGAATGGAAGCGATATCGGTCGACAATTCCTAAGCACAATTCCAGATTTACTCGTAATGGGTTTGTTGTCCTGAGTACCTTAACCGCAAGCGTTGTGTTTTGCTGGACTCCGTATAACCTGCTTGAAACGATTCAAAGTTTCAGCGTTGCTGCAGTACCCGAAATTTTAACAAATGTGGCGTTTGTCCTGTACGTTGCACAAAGTCTGCTGGATCCGTTACTAATTATTGCGACTGTACCGGATTTGCGCCATACTATTTTTGGTGTTTTTGGATGCCGGACAAGAGTGACGCCGGCCAAAGCGCGCGTTGGCTTCGTTCAGTGTATCTGATCAAGTATCTGTAGTGGACAATATGGTGCATTATTTCCGCATGAATCCTGCGGTTTATCGAGAGTATACAGCATCGTTTGGGTTTGCCGTTAGCGTTGCAGAATATGCCCTCGACCGAACCTGTTTGATTGCATATCATAGTGTGCATTATTATCTTGTGATTCTTTGGATGTTTGTTCTTCCAGATTGCTAACGAAGGATTTGCAGAACGATTTTAAACGCGTTCGAGCTTTCCCGCCTACCATGGACTTTCTTTGAGTCCAATAACAGTTGGAAGAATCCACCTTAATCACGATACGGAAGCATGCAAAATAAGTTAAATAACCTGTCATGTTTCATGTGTTTCGGGTCTTTGTGTTGCCTGCCTATCACAGATCTTATCTTGAACAGCTCGCGTGCAGCGTTCTTGAATGTTCGCAGACAGTTACGTGAAAGGGAAGGAAATGCAAGAAATCAAGACAATCGTACCAGTATATTGCATTGTTGTCGATGCAAAATCTTTCTTGTCTGCGTTGAGTTATATTGCTCTGTAGGTGTGCGGGTTGAGAGCCACAGTAATTGATCAGTAATTTCTGCACTCAGCAATCTTTGGCCCAAACGCAATCAATTAAAGAACCAAACCGGCATCCGCAAAACCACTAGGGATGACATAGCGTGACAAGTTTATAATTTTTACCTTGCGCACTTTGTTATAATATTTATGGGAACGGAACTTCACTGTGCCAGACAGTTTTGTGTGTTTGGTAAATTGGCACACAGGAAGATTCTAAAGCTTGCCGCGAATTGAGCCATGAATACATGAATGGCAAACATCTGCACGATACGCGTTAGCATTTCCTGTCATAATAATACCGAAAGTGTATTTCCAGAAATCGCACGAAAATACAATATATTCCTATGCATGGCTTCTTGCGTATGGGATGTTTACCAAATGCCGAGCCTTATTTCTCAAACTGTCAGCACCGGAATTCGATCTTACGTCGTATAATCTGGATAAAGTTGCCGAGTCATTTCTTTTATGCAAGGAGGCCGGTTTACAAAGAACTTTTAGAGCATGTTGATTCATTTAATCACGCTCTCAAGGCACCCCGGAGGATCTAAATGCACGTCTCATCAAGATGCACCTTCTCAAAATTATATGCACCTTTTCTCAAATCTGACGTTGTTTGTCAAAATCGTAACCTTAATCTGACCTAATAGAACACCGTTTCCAGGAAATCGTTTCTAATCATACTCATTGTTCAGCATTTGAAGACTGAATCTCGGAAGACTGCTTCTCCGTTTCGTAACTAATTTGTCAAATCACGCTGACAGCATGACAAACCACACAACGAATACAGCTTTATGGGATATGCATCTGTACGAATTCCAGGCACAATGGTCCCGGGAATCGGCTTTCAACTATTTTTTCATTTGCGTGATGATGATGTTAGGTTGCCTGGGCACACTTGCCAACCTTATCGTAAGTTACCCGGATTTACGAAAGCAGTCAGTCATATTGGTAATTTATCGCCTTTTCTGTTAACTTTTTGCAACACAAATCCCAGATATATTTAGAGAAGGCGTGTGTAATGTGCATGTTCTAGAAAGACAACGTTGTATCCTCGGACTCTCCAATCGCTCGATGACAGTCAAGATTGAACACTCCAACGCTTCTTTGTTTTCTCACAGGTGATCCTATCGTTAGCACTTCTTCGTGACCTCCATAAGATACAGTACGCTTTCGTGGGAAACTTGGCCGCGGCGGATCTGTTGGTGACTGGCATCGTCATTCCCGTCAATATCATCGGTAATTAATTGTTAAAATTATTACTTAAATAAATTTAAATTTGATTGTTTCAACTTGTATGAGCCTACTTGCTCAAAGTGATAACCTTACTGTACTTCTTTTTGGACTCATTCAAATACCAATATTCCTGCTTTTATTGAGCAGTTAAAGCGGAACTTCTCTTACAGCAACTGTTCGCGGACCGGCTATGTTTCGAGACTATCCCTGGTTTTGCGAGTTAGACGGGACAATATGTGCATCGGCATGCTCGGGCTCCATATGGTGCATTACGGCTATTAGCTTGGAAAGGTTTGTGCCAGTTTATTTATTGATCTATAAGAAACGACTTTGCACAGCTCACTGCTTCCACGAAACCGACTTCCTGTTGTTCAAGACGAAGCAATGACGCACAGCGCTTAAGACATAAGAAGTTTTCAGTTTGCACTGCAGTTCTTTGTTGCAGGTACATTTGCATATGCGATTATGCTCTCTATCAAAAATTGTTTACACTCTTCCAAACCGGCCTGATGATCGTCGGATTATGGATCATAGCCCACAGTATTCATCTGCCGAACGTTCTGGGATGGGGACAAACAGCCTATTCCGGAGATATGTACTTATGCACTGCCGAACTGCGTTTATGGTCATATTCTGTGTTTTACGGAGTGAGCGGTATTCTTTTACCAATCGGGATCTGCTTCTACGCTTATCTTCGCATCTACCTGAGAGTACGAGTTAGTTGCGCTGGACGAAATCATATTGCCGGACCAAAAGGTATTACAGTAACTGCGAGCTGAACTGCATCGAATATTTGCAATTTGGCGATCAAAGTGGCTTTTAATCTTACGAGCTTCTAACGGTTTTCAACTCGTTTTTTGATTTGCTGTGTGCAAGCAGTTATGGCAAAACTGTCTGCCAATTCAAACCAATAAATTGTAACGTGCATCTGAAAATAAGCTTTCGGATAGCAATGATTACTTCAACACGTTTACTGAAGTTACATGTCAAAGTAAACCTTTTGTACATGCCGTGGCGACGCCTCATTGTAACTACTTACTAGATCAACTACAGTAATAATATAATGGAAAATTTGGTCTTGTCACTGACAGGTTCCGATCCGGCAGATTCGAATCAAAAGACACAGTCAACCAATGTCCAGCAAGAACTGAAGCTGTTAAAGGCTCTTTTTAGGTTGTTTTTGATATTTCTTGCGTCGTGGTTGATGATTGGTGTCCAGTGGGTCGGAAGTGCATGGATTGCTTTCCCAAAATGGTACAGTTACGTGGGACTGATCTTGTCACATGGTAGCAGTGCTACCAACTCGGTGATATACTTTTGGATGACGGATCTTATGCAAACAACGAAGAATGGGTACATTCGCTTATACAGACAACTTAAGGACAGCAGGATCGGTGCCAGTTGAGAAACTCGAATTAAAAGATGATACCAAATACTGCCGTTTGCTTTATCTGAAGACTCTAGCCAGTTTCTGCAGGATGTAGACTTGTCAGGCATTTCGAGCGAGCGAGCACCGACTGTTGCTGGCATGTTTGCATTCCAGGTGAAAATCACGCTTTCTTGATACAAAACTGCTAAATAACGCTTTTCCGGCACGCCGGCTTATGTTAAGCAAAAGGTAGCAATATACTGAATGTACATAATAATGTCAAGATGATTAAAGTGTAATATTTCATTACGGAACACGAGTTCGTCATTTGCGCACTACAATCGACCGTTGCGTCTATGTACCAGCCGAAACATATCGCCGCCAAGTTGAGTAGATGTCTTTACCGATCTTTTCACCTCCGTATTCTTCGTTTTCGATGAGCTGCGATTTAGGATGCAAGGCTGCTCCGGTGCTATGTCTGAACGTCTTCTTCAGCCTTTCCGGGCTGCGTTTCACTGGATTACACCTTTAACAGAATGTTTGTTTTTGCGGAAATGGATTTGCTGAAACGAAAATTGACACGAAATGGCTCTGCTGCGGTTCATTGTGTACAGCAATCACAGTAATAATTATCAGGAGTTATAAAGCGCTGACGCAGCCATAGAGAGTTTGCTGGTTTAACGAATATTACGGGGAAATATTATAGCTCATGTACTGTTGTTTCTTGAAAAAGTTATTTTGCGACCACGTGGCTCAGCGGTTATATAATTACATCATTCACAGGCCTTGTGAACTGAGACTCTTGTGTTCAGTCCCAGCAGTGGTTCTTGACGTTTTTATCTGTCCAAAGCGGCACTAACCACAGAACAATTCAACCCATCCAGCAACCTGGAAAAACGTTTCTTTACATGCGTTTTGGCCCGACGATTACAGAATGCAGACTTTGCTAGCAATTTTAGTAGGATTCTGCAGATTTCTGCTTACAATTGTTAGAAAACAACAAGCGACAAAAGTGTCGTGAATATAACAATCGCAGCTCGACTGTTGGGAGCAATTTAATGACTGACATATTTATGGTGCAGCTACTTTAGCGAGCAGAAGACCAGATGGTACAATCTACTGAACACAGCCGATCACTTACCAAACACAATTTGAACAATCATTCGATACTCGCAACAGCGAACTCGGTCTAGGTTATTGTCGGTGCAAACCTTTTCTCGTACCCTATATGTTGAGTTATTTTGCACTGCAGGTGTGTTTGCTAAGAACTAACTAATCAGTACTTTCTTTGATCACTTGTTAGCAATTCTTATTTCAAACAGGATCGATTAAACAATGAAACTGTCGTCCTTACAAACGAAAAGGCCGTTTTCCTATGGCAAGCAAGCAAGTGACAGTTCTGCGTGATTGGTACACAGAAAATCCCGGAGCTTACCGCGCTCTGACCTGCATGGTACGCATCAACATTTCCGTTACAATTAGCAATACTTTATGCATGGCTTCTTTAACATAGAATGCACTTTCATGCCGAGAATTATTTCTGAATTTGTGTCAACACGGGAACGAGATCTAACTGTTACAACTGCCAAGTCGACTCGTTTGTGCAAGCAAGCCGGTTCACTTAGATCTCCTGGAGCATAGCCTGCATTATTTAATTACGTTTTCAAGGCACTTTCAAGGATCAGAGACCTAGAGTGCGTCTTTCTCAAGGTGATAAAACATTCAGCGCGGATCCCACTGCTGTCATTATCTCTGCAAGTGGCGAGTGCTTCTCGGTCAGCACCCTTATATTATGAGTGCACCAAAGTCCAAATGAGTGGCCGTGTTTGATATATATGCAGTTACACTTCGCGGAATAGCGGGGCTTTATATCAACACGGCCGAGGTTGCTTCACAAGTTATCATTTGTTATTTACCCATAACGTCATGAATTCGAACATAGGTAACGGATCAAACGCGTCGGTACTGAAGGACACACTCCCGATAGAAGTTAACGATGTGTGGACGGAAACGCTTCAGATTTCCGTGACACTAGCTGCCTTTTTCATGAATCTCTTCGTTGCGTCTCTGTTAGCCTCCCACAAACCCCTCCGGACACCCTTTAACGTTTATTTCATCGCACTAACAACATGTAATGCTATATACTGTTTCCCTTTATTGGCGGATTTTATTTGTTTTCGAGGAATCGCTTTATGCAAGAACAAAGTTGCCTGCACGTTCCATATGTACACTGCTTGGGTGATTTCCGGATTGGCTCTCCACATTCATGTACTGATCAGTTTGAACCGAGTGTGGGCAGTGTGTTTTCCGCTGTCATATCGTAATCGTCACACATACAAAACCGTCGGTTACGCAATCTTGGGAACAAGTGTGTATGTTCACATTGTCTGTCTTCCGGGAGTGCTGGTTAACACAGCGTTTTATCTAGCGGAGGTTTGTAAAATTGACAGGGTAGTTTTGCGTCTTTGGGTACAAATCGTCATTATCTTAGTGTATGATGTGCCAGTGGGATTTATGGCATTATCCTACATATTAATATGTGTTCGGGAATGGAAACGATACCGGTCGGCCACTTCTGTTAAACAAAATTCCAAGTTTCTTCATCACGGATTTCTTGTCATGAGCACCTTAACAGCCAGTGTCGTGTTCTGTTGGACTCCGTATAATCTGCTTGAAACGATTCAAACTTTCTCCACTGCTGCAGTACCCGAAATGCTGTCGAGGGTAGTGGTTGTCCTCTACATACTGCAAAGCCTGTTGGATCCGCTGCTAATTATTGTGACGTTACCGGATTTGCGCAGCACTATTTTCGGTGTTTTGGGATCTCGAAGAAGAGTGACGCCCGCCATAGCACTGATACCCTCCAGGATTCGTAAAGCTTAATTTTACAATGGAGCCTTTTTCGGGCTGATTTACCGCTTCCCATTGGTCAGCTGGTTATTACAGACTCCGGTTACGTGCACTAAACGAGCAAATGTGTCGCATTACCGTTGAAACTAATAGTCCTGTGTAATAAACAGACATAGTCTGTGCTATGTCTTTTAACCGATATCCTACTTAACAATGTTGACAAAACCACTGAAATCGTGTGCAGAAGATCAGCTGCTCCAATGTATCGATAGACATCCGTCGCTCGTAAACAGAATTTGAACAATTATTTGATGCTTACAGCATGCGAAAACTGTATTATGTAGGCCGTTATGTAGAGCGCAAAAATCATAATAGTGCCTTTGGGGTTACATTCTATGGGATGTGGAACAACCGCAAGTATAAGTGCCGTAGTCGAATGAATATAACATTAAAATCCTGAGTTCATCGAGAAATATGTACTCATTGGTTGAGTTAAAGTGGGTTTAGCGTCCAGCAGCACGTTCCGGATTACAGCAAAATGACAACGAAAAATGATTTCGCGGATCGGAATAGTCATGTTCCGTGACTGTGCGCTTAATTTCCTCTTTTTGGTTGAAATTGTTTGCATAAATACTCCAGCAAGCACCATGTCTGATGTCAGCGTGGTTCTCAAAATTGATGTAACCGGTGGTAGCTACAGTAGTATTCGCGCAACTGTATATGTTGTCGCGTGCATGTGTATTCTTATCTAAAAAGGTACGTAGCAAGACCTAATAAATAAACCGGTAAAGTTCACAAGAATACTGGGCTCCAGCACAATCGGTAGACATTTCTTGATGTCCCAAGTGCCGGAAACAGTGACTATGATTGTCTGTGTCTTTGAGTTTGATTGCTTTTTAACCATCGCACTGCACAACGCCTACAGTATCTGCTGATTTTATATAGCTACTGCCGAATATTAATAACCATGCAGCCAATTGATTGCGTTCTGACTTTGATGTGCGCATTTGACAGTTAAAATTGTTGGGGTGAATACTAGATGTTGCGGCAGCATAGTACAGTACTGTCTCGCTCAGTGTTATTTAGGTTTCTAATCTCCCTGTCGCCCATTCCTTACCTTTATTGCCACGAATCTCGCAGCACACCTTCCCGCCATACGTCCAACATCATATCATTTTGCTATTCCCTGTTTATTTTGCAAAACGATAACTTCTCGCAAGCGTTGAGACAGTTCTTATTGTTTCAGGATTTGCATACAAAACTTTTAATTGGCAATAGCCCAGAAATGATGTTGGCAATAAATGCATACAAAATGGACTAAAAAGGTGCGCATCGATCGGTACGGTACGATGCAGAGGCACGCAAAAGTGTGACCATAGGCAGTGTATTTGTCGATTCGAAATAATGATATTAGGGTATATTACCGTATATATGCCATATTGCAGTTTCGTTGAGCTTCCAGGGTTCCATGTCGCTGTGTTCCACTAGCGTGTCACTGATTCCCTGTTATAAAGCTCGCGTACACCATCCTTCGGATGCTTGTTTAAAGTTGCGCAAGCAAGCGTCGGGAAAACTACCGACAAGCAATCGGCCCAAAACACTCCTTACCGATATTGTATTGTTGTCGGGGCAGTCTCCACTGAAGTGATAAACTGCCAACCTTGCATTTTAAACATAACTGACATCCTTAGCTTACAACAGACTAGGTATCTTGTAGCGCGACAAGTATACGGTATTTGCTCATCTTTCGCACTTTGTTATAATAATTATGAGAATGAGGCATTGTTATGGCAGTCAGCTTTGACAAGTAATAGTGCTGCGTGTTCGGCACATAAAAAAACTCCGCTTGTCTGCATGTTGGGCTTTAGCTGAATACTGTAACTATTACTTTACAAGAGCAGACGAACTATCGTTCGAGCTATCGTTCGAAAATCGGTGTTTATATAAAGCCTAATTTCTGATACAATTCCGACGTAGACTCTTTGTAATTAGTGACAGCACGCAAGGCTTTAAGCTCCAGAGCGGCTAGTTTCTGAGGTTGAGCAGTAAACAGTTATAAAGGGGTGGTAAAAAGCCTCAGTACATCTGCACGGTACGCGTCAACATTTCCGTCGTAATTAGCGATATCTTCCGCATTGAAACTCGGCCATTGCCGAGACCTTTTTATTAAATTATCAACACCGGAACGAGATCCTGTAATTCTGCTCCATTAATTAGAGATCCGAGTCATTTCCTCTTGTGCATTGAGGCCGGTTTACCTGTAAGCTGATCTTCTGGCGCATCATAACAACGTTAGTCTGATAATATGCTTTCATGGCGCCTTCGAATCAAAACGCACCTTTTCTCACGATGCAACTTCTTTATTTGCGTCTTTTCTCAAATCTAACGTCGTTTATCACAATCGTGGCCTTATTTTAATCTCGTCTAATATGGAACCCCGGATCCCAAAAGACTAATAAGACCGGCTGTTAATCAGAGGACAATTATATTACACACCTGAAACAACAAGAATACCTCAGACCGCACGTCCGTAACGGTGTACCCTGCAGTATACTGAATGCAGGCATAATTATCTCCTGTTTTCCCGGAAATTATGTCCGATTGCCTTCATCTGTCAGCATTTGAAAATTGAATCTCGTGGTACAGTCTTTCCGTTCCGTAGCTAATTTGTAGGATTCTACCGACAGCATCAGGCGCCAATGCTTTGCCAGTGAGTTTGACATAGATTTGTGTCAACAAGAATTGTTTCTCGTTAAACCTTTTAAGGTTACTATAATAATCCTGTTCTATGCTACTGCAGCTGCTTTGGAAATCAGTTTAGGGTCTCGTCGGAAACAAATACTACTCCAGTTTTGCTGTACAAACAAACGCGAATTCCGTGGAAAGTGAGCCACAGCTGGCAGATTCGTCCAAGTACTTCATTCGAGTGCTTCGACAATACCCGCAACAAGAATGATAAACCGCAGTTACAGCACTGCGAACATTACTTTATGGGATATGTATCTGTATGAATTTGAAGCACAATGGACCCGGGAATCCGCTTTGAATTATTTTTTCATTGGCGTCATGGTGACCTTTGCTGGCTTAGGCACGCTTGCCAACTTTGTCGTAAGTTATCCCGATTTACTGAAGCAGATAGCCTAAGGAGCCGTCATAGCCTCATTGGTAATTTTATCACTTTTTCTGCCAGCTTTTTGCGACTCAAATCAAAGCTAGAATTAGAGAAATACTCTGCAGATGCGCTTGTTCGGGAAAAACTCCGTTATCAACCTTGGAATTAATTTCTAGCAACTTTATTAATATGTTATTTGTAAAGCATTGCCTGAAATCTGTTCAACAACTAATTTTCACAATAATTATTGAAACAAACATAAATCTTTGGGAGAAAAACGAAACTGCAACAACCACAATCAAAAGAATTGGAACAAATTACTGAACCTTGGCTCGTGAGTCGTAGTCCAAACTTAATAATCCAGCGCGCCTTTGTTTCCTTGTAGGTGATCCTATCGCTAGCAGTTCTTCGAGACCTTCATAAGACAGAGTACGCTTTTGTAGGCAACTTGGCTGTGGCGGATCTGTTGGTGACCGGTGTTGTAATTCCAGTCAACATCCTCGGTAATCAGAAATTAAATTGACCTTAAAAAAGTACATGCGGCTAAACTGTCTGTGCGCGCGTTCTTTCCGTTTACGCTTCCACGTTTATGCAAGTACCGATATTACTGCTTTTACTGAATTGTCATAACAAAATTACTTTACAGCAACTGTTGGCGGACCGGCAATGTTTCGGGACTATCCCTGGTTTTGCGAGTTAGACGGGACAATATGTGCGTCGGCATGCTCGGGCTCCGTATGGTGCATTACGGCTATTAGTTTGGAAAGGTTTGTGACAGTTCATTGAATATTTGTTGTCAGATATCTCAAGAACCTATTAAAAGTTGGCCACTTGTG
>JAQGAU010001794.1:0-17690 GCA_034698045.1 Paramacrobiotus richtersi | reverse complement strand
AATTTTCCGGCGGGGGGGGGGGGGGGTGGAAGAGCCGGAAACGTGTTCGAAAATCTGCGGACGGAGCGGACAAATTGGCAATTTGGTGGGGGCAGACCGCCCCCTGCCCCTCCCTCCTTATTTCGCCCCTGAAGCTGTCACACATTTGCGTCACGAGGTGTGAGAAATACCGTCGGTGTTATTCCAACGTTTGTTTGAGCAGATACAGCAAATAGCCAGTGATAAGCTGGAACAACACCATCGAATGATTGCTCAACTGAACGATATCCAGCGTTTGGTGAGTACTAGTAATTAGAGGACATGGACAAGGACAAGGACAAGGTCAAGGCCAGGACACTGGACAAGGCCAGGACGCCGGCCAAAGACAAGAACAGGATGATGGCCAAGGACGGGACACTGGTCAAGGATAAGGACAGGACATTCATATTTACCGAAAAACATTTCAGCTTCCGGTCTTTGTGACGAGTATGACGAATTTACGTGTTTTTCCCGCAGCCCATTCATACTTCAAAGATTTTATAGTGTTTGAGCGAATAACCAAACAACTCTGGCAGGAACAATTGGAATTTATTATACGGGCATCGCTGCTACCATAAACACCAACAAATACAGCCAGACGCTGCAAGGTCAACAACAACACATAGTGGATAGAAAACAGAAAAAACGCGAGGACAACCAAGTCAGAGCGGGCCCCTCTATGAAAAGGGCGGTGGGAGGGAGAAAAATTTTACAAAGCGAGCAAATGCTAACGAGACACAAAAGTGATATCTGACAACGGTCTGCTAAGGTTTATATATTGGAGGCCACATCCTGGCTAGACGGTCGGAATGGGGTTATCCATTGTCCGTTGAGATAGGGAAGGAGTAGAATCAGGACGTCCATTGTGTCATGGTTATAACCAGATTTCTCTCCTCCGAGAGAAATCTTTCTCATAACCAAACAACTCTGGCAGGAACAATTGGAATTTATTATACGGGCATCGCTGATACCATAAACACCAACAAATACAGCCAGACGCTGCAAGGTCAACAACAACACATAGTGGATAGAAAACAGAAAAAACGCGAGGACAACCAAGTCAGAGCGGGCCCAAAGGACCCAAAGAAACAGCTGCGGCGATGGACTTTGCAAACGATTTGCGAAGTTCAGCATCCCGCGAAATATACTTCCCATAACAGTCGCTTCGCCAGTTGCCTTGCGCCTTAATCTCTGATACGGAAACGCCAGCCTCTGCAGCGAATGTTGTACCTCCCCGCCGAAAGGAATGTACAGAATAACTGCTACCTTCGAAACCTGATTGTGTCAACGTTTTGCGTAATAATGATACGAACATTGCGGAAGTTAGCCTCGTGCGTTTGCCTTGGTGCGTCCGGTAACTGAATATCGATTCCGTGCCGGTAGGACCGTTTTGGTTTACGTGAGTCTTAAATGCTTGAAGTGGACACAGAGCAGAGTTTGGAACAGCTGCAACAGGGATTTCAACCCGTTTTCCGACGTGGCGTTCAGTCTTTAGCACTGGTACCGAGAGCCAGAGAGTATCGGTTGTGCGGTAAACATCGCACATCCGTAAGTGGGTAGGACTACATATCTGACCGCTTTGCGCGAATAAATTTCCACTGCGCAAGAGAGAATAAAACGCTAATAAACAGGCACACCAAAAACATGCCCGAATATTTTGCGGTACGGCGTGTAATTTGCGATAAATCGCTCGCAAATGTCTGACACGAATTGCCGGTTTCTGGTTCGGGTGTTCGCGTCTTAAGCGTCGCACACCTTCGATTGTTTGGCGAATCATGAAATGCGACAGATTAGGAGATGGCACATTATAGAAGTGATGCAGCGACGATAGGCTCGCAACGTAATTCTGAATAGACGAAAATTCCATGGATTTCGACAAATCCGCAATAAACAGACAAATTGTTTCTGCAGACGCTGGAATTGGCTTCAGGTCATACGTTCTGCAGAAAGCTAAAAAACGGTTCCACTGATAACGACGAGTCCTCAATGTATTTGGTGCAAGCGACGAAGATCGCAGTGTCCTCAACACTGTCTGCAGTGCAGCGGTTCGGGTACCTAGAAAGGCAGGTGTTCGTGACCTTTAGGTGGCTACGCCGTTGCGTAAAGAAATCCCGCAGAAACTGCGAATGTTTCGCTTCGTTTAACCTACTTAATGCATCCGCGACAGTATTATCTTGCCCGGGAACGTGTTTTGCGCACCATGTAAAATCGTACTTTAAGGAGACATAAAATAAAAGTTTCAGCCACTTCAGAGCGTGCAGGTCCTTAGTTGTACCGCGATTTAGAATGGAAACAGTTGTGCTATTGTCACTTTCAATCAGAATTTCCGAGCCCCGGAAATCTGGAGCCCAGATCAATATCGGCAAGCATGCAGCAATCATTTCCAGGTAATTGATATTGTCGACCAGTGCAGGATGAACATTTGGACTTTCAACTGTATTAAACAGGATACAGTCTTCATGGAGCTGAGGTGACGTCTTCCACGATCCGGACAGCCAGGAGTCCTCTAGATATGCGCCGAATCCGGTAAAGGAGGCGTCCGTTCGCACCGTAATCCGTGGCCGTATACGGCCGAAATGATGCGACGATAAACCGTTCAGTTTAGGCGCTAACATCTGCCACCACAACAATTCGTGCTTGAGCAGCAACGTGACCCGTGTGCGATGACCACCGTCGCTTAACCCGTTCATAACATCTATAAATAATCTAGAAAAGGCCCTCGCTCCAGGAATTGCTCTGGAAGCGAAACATAAATGGCCGACCAGCTGTTGCAGCTGTTTTTTATTGCACTTATCTTTGTGCGAAAGTTCTCTGCACATAACTGCTAAACTGTCCAGTTTATCCTGTGGGAATTTAACGTTTTCTTCCACAGAGTTTAACAAAAGCCCCAGAAACTGAATTTCTTGAGACGGGCCGACAACTTTGTCCCAACTTACCGCAAAACCCAACCTGGTAAGTAAACTGATGAGTGTTTGCTGAGCGTTTGCACACTCATCGAAGGTGTGACCAATTAGCAAGAAATCGTCCAGATACGCTATTATTTTGTACCCTCTCCGACGCATCATTCGCACAATGGTCGATGAAATGCGATTAAATAAAGAAGGTGCACATGCTAAACCAAAAGACAGAAAATTGTCCACAAAATACTCATCAACATCTCTGAATCGCCAGCGAAAACCCTGCAATTGACGATGTAGAGGAAATATAGGTACACTGCGGTAAGCAGACTGCAGGTCAACAATAGCGTAATAACATCTTGCGCAAGACAACTGCAAGGCATCATCAATCGTATTGAAAGTGAAATGTTCTGGAGACATATACGAATTCAACGAATTACCAATCGGTCTGCTGCAGTCTGTAATTGGCCTGATCTTTTCTGTTCCTTTCTTTGGGACAGCACCGATTGCATTAATTCTGTGAGGTTTTATCTGTTGTCGTGAAATTTTGCCATCTCTTAATTCGCTTTCGAAAAGTTTATCCAACTGAGATTTTGCACTAGAACACAGCGCGCTCCCGTAATTTTTGGAATCACATTCACTGACACTGTTTTCATTTTCGACAATCTTAAACCCCAACTGAATACCGTTTAAAATAAAAACACTGTCATTATCCTGGGACAACTCGTTAGCCCATTCATTAACATGCCGCGTAAGGCTGCAGCGAAACAACAAATCGCTTTCGCAAAACTGAGAAAGGTCAACATTATCAATACAAGCGGTGCTAAATGTGCTGCCGTACCCATTCGAACAGTGAGTATTAGGCCAATCAGTGTAGGAGATAGTTTCGCGATTAAAATGCTGAGAAAGACTGAGCCCGCATCCCGAAAGCATGCATGGGATGGCATTGCCGTTATCCGTTTCGGTTTGGGTGGCCGTTTCCTCCGGAGTTGCCATATTGTTCATTTGGGCCAGCTGGGCGGTTCGGGTTCTTTCGGCAGACATTCCAGCGATGGTGCTTTCCGTAGCACCATCGGCAGATGTGGGGCAGTGTGCAGTCGTGCGCATTGCACTCGTAGTCGTTGTAGCGCCAGCAGGATACTTGATGGGTGCCGGGTGGTCCTCGGGGGTCACGAAAGGGGCGTTGTGGTCCGGTAGCACGATAGTCTTGCCCATACTGTCCCTGTTGGGGACGAAAACGACCATAACCGGCGTCGTAGGGCCGATTACGCATGGGCGGTTGCGCACTTCCTGCAACCAGTGTGCCCGAATGAAAATGGCGATGAATCATGCTCAGACATGAGTTGTAATCGTTCAAATTACAATATTCATGCGAAGCGAAAGATCTAAATTCGTCATCAAACTGGAGAACTGCTAGAGCGGAATAATCTCGCTTTTTCGATACTAAAAATTCCAGATACTCGACGTACTCGATGAGAGTTATTACGTGTTCAGCAGAACAAGCAAGCCTGCGCACCAAACTGAGAGAACCATGCAAAAATTCGTCAAAACGTAAGTCTAATGGACCGATTTTTAATTTACTGTCGGCTATCTGTGCCTTTGAATACACAAACGTGTGAGGTCGAGGCAAACTTCTCGCCTGCTTTGGCAACAACAGCGCTGGCTCAAAAATGTCTTCTAATTCTGCAGACTCACCTCTGGAATGGGAAGGATGGAACGTTCGGCTTGGGTACGGCGATGGGCTGCGGCCATAATGCTGCTGACCATCCAATTCGTGACGGGTGGGTTGGCCCAATCGGTTTTTGTCGAATCCGGCCTGGCGGCTGCGGTGATCGTCCGGAAGGGGTTCATCATCCTGATCAAAAAGTACCTTTCGCACATGCTGCTCCTTTGACTTTTGTGCCGGCGCGGGAATCTCTGCAGTGATTTCTTTTTCCTCGAACAAATGCCGAAAAAATTTGTTGTAATCACAAGTCAGCGTCACGATTTTTCTCAGGTCATCCTTGGATAGGAAATCGAGATCTTCCATCTTGCGGTAGCCTTCCTTCTTCAAAGCGGCGATGGTTTCGGCCGTGATCGACACAAGGGTCACGATGTCATCGATTTCACCACAGGAAACATCCAAAATATCGTTATCGTCGCTGTCATCCCGTTCTTCCTGGTAATCCTTCAGGGCTTCGGGGTTCGTTTTCAGCAGTGCGTCGAGCCGACTGACAAGAGCATCCTTGTTCCCGTTGGAGGGCTTCTTGTGGAATGATAACCGACCTTTAATCTGCTTCACAGTCAATTTACTAATCTGTGATCGATCCATTACTGTATGGAAAGGTCACGAAAACTTTTCTGCTGTGAAACACAGGAAAATCTAGAAAAATTTTACAAAGCGAGCAAATGCTAACGAGACACAAAAGTGATATCTGACAACGGTCTGCTAAGGTTTATATATTGGAGGCCACATCCTGGCTAGACGGTCGGAATGGGGTTATCCATTGTCCGTTGAGATAGGGAAGGAGTAGAATCAGGACGTCCATTGTGTCATGGTTATAACCAGATTTCTCTCCTCCGAGAGAAATCTTTCTCATACGGTAGCACGCGAAGGCGCTACGACTATATATGACGCAGAAGCGGCCAGGCGGTAAAAAAGCTGTACAGTAATAAGTTACACAAATTTTTATTGAAACAGCGTAAACATACATCATGCTCAAATGGATCGTATATCACACCGCTAAAGAGAACACAACAAGTACACAAATTCATTTTTCCCTTTTACAAATTAAAAGCGGCACAAAAACGGAATCGACACGACTTAAGCATACCGCATTCACACTTTCCGAAAGCGCATTTCCAGCCAGCACACGAGCGGAAACAAAGGAAGACAGATTCTAAGAGAATAACAATGAACAAAACAAAATGCCCATCAGATGCAATTTTTTGCAGCATAAATTTCTCATTCATCATCATCATCCGACAAGCAAGTCATGCGCGCAACACACGGTGCAGATTCCAATTCCACCTCCATACACAGCCACAATTACACGGCTTCCGGGTTCTCTTCCTCATCGGAATGGATCCGCTTGGTTCCGCGTCAGGTCTCCTCAACATGCCCTTCGGTTTCCTGACTGCTCTGATCATTTTCCTCGTTCTCTTCGTCTTTCCCATCGTCGTCATCATCATCTTCACCTTCTTCATTTTCTTTATCCTCATCATCATCACCGTACTCTTCGTGGCTTTCGTTGGGAAAACGCGGCGGTCGCACGGGACCATTAGCATCCACTTCCGGCTGCTCGTCCTCATCATCGGCGCCATGCTTGTCTTCATTCTCATCTGATGATTACTCGTCCGGCTCGTCGTTCTCCTCATCATCGTCATCATCCTCGCGGTTCTCCTGGTCATCGTCATAGCTCTCCCGATCCGACCCGCCAATGGGATCTCCATTGGCATCATACTCACCGTCTTCGTTCTCCTCTTCCGAGTCGAACACTACCTTACCGTCAAGGTCAAAGGAGTCGAGACCAGCGATCTGGGGAAGCGCTTGGAAGACACGCGTACGGTAATTCTCAATGGCCACAACGTCACAGTTGAACATGTCGATGTGCTGCAGTTTCCGTTGAATTTTTAAGGAGTCCCAGGGTTTCGATGTCTTTATTCCGGTTGCCGCCCATATTCAGGCAGGTCAACTTCGGGCACGAATCAGCAAAAGAGTTTAATCCACCCGGAAAACAGTTATCACTAATATCCAACTTTTTAAACTGGGACAACAAGGGGAATCCCTTCAAGGTTGATAAGCCCAAGTTAATCATGCTCAGAGCCTCCAGATTAACGAATTGTCCCGGTTTATCGGATATGCCATGCTCATGTGCTTCTAGTCGAGAATTATCCAATGTCAGTTCTTTGACCTTTGTGGGATCGCGTCCCCGACGTTGCCACTGAATCCGCTTGTCCATCTTTCCTCCTTTCAATGATTAGAAGCGGAAAACATCCATACAGATAAAGTGTCACGGAAAATTAGGCTGCAAAAACCGCAAAATGGCAAAATGGATCGTTAAATCATTCAGCGATAGTTAAATTCCAAGTAGGAGTTGTCTTACTTCCTCGTTCCACTAACCTGACAGCCGAGCGACTGGACAGACCAAGCGGACAAGGCCCTGTTCCTAACCGTATCAAGACAGTACACTGCATGTCTAACAGCCAGCGCATAAATTTCTAACATTCATTTCTAAATTCTAGAAACACCAACGTGTATGCTGCCCTAACTTAAATATAACTTCAGTGACCTTTGAGGTAACCGTACTCTTATCACGTAACCCTCTGCGAATATGCCGGATACAGGGATCAAGAATTCTACAAATGCCTCCAATAATCCGCCACGACGGGGAAGGCCACCGAAGACCGTCAGCGCGCCAAATTCCCCAAGACCCACAACACACGAACCAAGCGGCGATTTACGCGTAGTCCTGGATGCCGACAATCATCGGAACGTTGGCCATAAGCGCCGGAAACGCTCGACCGAGTGCCGGCACAGCCACAAACGAGGTAAACACCGCACTCGCTCTTCATCCACCTCCAGCATAGAATCCTCGTCAGACCGCTCCCCGGTTCATGAACGACTTGGCCCAGCTCGCGCCGTCTTCGACAGACTCGGTGGCCCCTTAAACGAGACCCGCGACAGCAACCCATCAAAGCATTACCTACCCACCGTCCCACGCAAGATTGGAAACCGGCTGCTCGACCCAACCAAGTACGAGGACTTCGACGCCCTAATCCCGAGGAAAAACAGGGCAGAAAAGCCAAAATACGGGACCTCAAAACTGGTCTTCAACGGCATGAACTTGCTACTCAAACCCAACGACTCCCGGGTGACAGTCGACTCGTTTCCGTCATAGATACGCGCATTTCCGGTATTCATCGCCAACCGGGTCCACATCCTGCCCGAAGTGGCCGGACCACTTGCGAAGTACCAGGACCTGATAGTGTCCTATGTCGACACTGGCGTTTCCGTCTCCAGCTGGACTGAATACAACCGACAATTTCGGACATTTATGCAAAGCAACCCATACCAGCACGACCTCTGGGCCCATGAACACCGCGATACCAACTCCGACTGCATCCAGAAAGCGATGCGCCACGATACGACGGATACCAGTGACGGAAATGGCACCTGTCGGCGGCAAGCAGACGATTCCGAGACATTCAGAAACTGCGGCGAACCAGGTCACATCGGTAATGACTGCCGTGCTGTTGTTGTTATAAATGGTAGTTTATTGTCCTATGCAACGGGGCAAGGCCCCCTCGAGGCAACAGACAGCGGATACAGAGCAGATCACGAATTTTCAGAGATCGTGAACATGAACACACAAGTGCTACTAAAAAAAAACAAAATAAGTTTATAAGGTTAGATAAAAACATGAAAGATATTAAGAGAGAGCCAGGTTCTTCTTAGTCCAAGACAGATCGGTCCAACCAATTTCGTCCAGGGCATCACCAAAGGCGGGCAGGGACCGATAGGCCGTTGTCGGTATTTCCAGTTCATTCCAGAGCTCGGTAAGCTTTTCCACTGTTGATCCGAGACCGCAGGGGACGGTTGTCCCGCAGGCCGTGCTGGGCGCCGGTGCTATGGGCACGGATGTTGCAGAAGCCTTTCGGCTGATCGGGTATGACCTGCAACACATCGAGCGGCAGAGACGGAACTTTCGTAAGGCGAAATGAAAAGTTCACCAAGAGGAATTAATCCGAAACGCAGTTTTTACAAAAGGGCCAGTGATTTTTTCACCCGTCGTATCTGGATGCAGTCCACTTTAATTCGCTTAATCGCTCTTGATAGTTTGCTAGCGAATTACCAAGCCGTATAGTTTCAGTAAATTTGTGGAGATATTTTTCAAGCTTTTCGCGATATACTTTTGATGCTGGTTTGACAACTGGACTGCAATAGTCAAAAAGAGGAAAAACCAAAGACTGAAACAACTGTAAACGGGCACCAGAGTCAACTTTACGAAAAACAGTATTTATTTAATCCATTCTTTTATTACATTTTGATATTGACGCTTCCGTATGCATTTTCCAGTTTAGCCCACGGTCAACAATCACTCCTGTATAGTTTACACTATCACTGCGTGGTATCTCTGCTCCAGCCAGGTAGTACTTACTAGTACTCTGAATAGTACGCTTTCTTGAGAAACATAAATGAACAGTTTTTAAAACATTAAAAGATAGTTGGTGACTGTTGATCCAACGACGCAGATTGTCCAGGTCCTTTTGTAAAAATCTGGAACTGTCCGAATCAATCAAAAACAACAATATCGTCGGCAAACACAAGAACATAGCTTCCGTTTGTCATATATACTGGTATGTCATTAAAAAGACAAATGAACAAAAGTGGATCAAGCACTGAGCCTTGTGGGACACCACTGGTAACAGGCAACTCATCCGATACGACCCCGTCAACTCTAACACACTAAGTACGATCTTTCAGATAATCAAACTTCAACTGCAGGAGTTGATTTGGTACATTCATTTTCGCCAATGCCGCAATTACACTATCGTGGCCACATCTGTCAAATGCTTTTGAGCAGTCAAGAAATACTGCATCCACCTCATAACCGCTAGCAAGAAACTCGCTAATAATTTTCACGATCGAAAAAGTTGTAATTCTGTTGATCGCCTGTTACGGTAGCCAAACTGGTGATCTGACAGCGTTTTATTTTTCGAGAAGAATTCGATAAAAAGTTCTACTAAGCAACGCTCATAAATTTTGGAGTCTGGCTTCAACACAGCGATGGGCCTAAGATTAACTGCTACAGTTTGATTAGAGGACGCCTTCGGGATGGGGGTAATCACTGATTTTTTCCGGGCCGCTGGAAAAATGTTCCCGTTCATACTAGCAGTAAAAATCAACTTCAACGGAGTAACAATTGAAAAGCCAGCAATTTTCAGCAGCTTATTGGTAATTTCGGACGTGCCACTTGATGTTTTAACATTTAAGGACGCCGGCTGCTTCATGATAAGGGAACCAGAGATTTCGCAGTGCTCATCGTTACGGCTCATAATACCGGTACCAGATGTGTGACAGTGCGTTCGGCAAGGTGTTAACGAGCTGTAATACTGCTCGTTCAGCGCAAAAGCTTTATCAACTTCCGTGAACGCTACAAAACCATTTTCGAATGTTAAAGCGATCCCTCGGAGAGGAAACTTGGTGTAGAGTATGCTGTTTTTTAGAGGACGTCTGAGGTAACGAAATCTCTACTTACAGTGACTGCTTGCACAAAGCATTCACCTACACAATGGTGTGCCGCGATCTGTTTTGGTCCCATTGTTCACCGAGCTATTCATCCAACAATGGAAAAACTTTGGTACAAAATGTTGAATGAGAAAGTTCGTCTGATTCAGGCGATCGATACCTCATTCGATGTCTTTCATTCTGGAAAGTTTATCAACCGAAACATGCCAATACAAAACTTCACAAAGTTTTGAATAAATCAGAAAAAACACTTTTTAAAAAGTGTTTTTTTTTTTATTTATTGGAATATCGTTCACTTAAACAACGCGGTGTTTCGGTTGATAGGCCTTCTGAAGAAAAGGACATCGAATGAGATGTCGATAGCCAGAATCAGAGAAACGTTCTCATTCAACATTTTGTACCAAAGTTTTTCCATTGTTTGCTGAATAGCTCGGTGAACAATGGGACCAGAAAAGATCGCGGCACACCATTGTGTAGCTGAATGCTTTGCGAAAACAGTCACTATAAGTAGAGATTTCGTTACCTCAGACGTCCTCTAAAAAACAGCATACTCTACCACAAGTTTCCTCTCCAAGGGATCACTTTAAAGGAGGCATTGCGCATCTGTCCACAGTAGATATCATGTATCCCCAAAATTTCACCGGGTTATTTCGAAATGAGTGTGAAATATCTAGAGGATGTTTCCTTTCAAAATTTTTCACAATATCTTCCGCATTCCGAGCAATGATTCTCCATCGCATTTTCAAAAAAATGTATATCGATTCATTACTTGAACTACGGTAACACCTGAATGCGGCGTTCCGAGCACGCAGCGCCTTCTTTACTGAGGCAGGATACTGTGTCTAACCAAACTGGATTGTTATGTTACGGTATTCAAAAAATCGGTGCGCAGTCTCTAGAAAAACACGTTCAAAAATTTCAACCCGTTGATTTACGTCAAAATTACAGAGGAGCTTGTTCCAGTTTAAGTTTTCCAAAGCATTTTGAAATCGCAGGATGTTCGTGATATTAATGTGCCAAGATTTAACAGTTTTTGGCTTTAGCTGTGTACTAGGCAGATTCAAGATTACTTACAATAGTTTAAGAGTGAGGCTATAGCCACACATTTTCACCCATAAATGGCTATAGCCACCCATAAACACCCATAAAGCGCTATAGGCACCCATATCTGAATTAGGAAAAGTGCACCCATAAACGCTAAAGCCAGGTACCCGCGTGACGTGACCTTTGCAGCTGCAATTGTGAACGAAGTACGTCGGACCACGGGGAAGCTAATACAGTCGAAAGACATCTAAATTATTTCGACAGTAAACGACATGGCAGAAAGGAAAAGGCGCAAAGAAAAATTTTTTTGGAAGAACAGCTACCGTACAGCCAATACAAACGGCTGATCCTGAGGCTGATCCGTAGGTGTGCAGGAGAACGGCTACGGTTATGGGTTGTTTGCGATCGCTTCCGCAGTAGATCTCATTTCAGCCAAGTAGCCTGAAAATTGTAGAATTTTTGGAATGTTGTAGAATTAGAAACCAATCGTTTTTCCTGCTGTCTTAGGACATCCGAGAAGCAGCCCGCAGCGCATGTATTAGTGGTAAAATAAAGATTAACAATTATGGGTGCCTATAGTCTTTGTGGGTGTAGCAAACGTTATGGGTGGCTATAGCGATTTATGGGTGTTATGGGTACCTATAGCGTTTGTGGGTGTTTATGGGTGGCTATAGCCATTTCCATAGTTTAATGTACCTAGTAGCTGACAGATGAAACTGCAGTAGCGTAACCTTATCATCTCCAATTTCGGTCTATTTATACACAGTGAATTTTTTTAGCGAGATTACTTGATAGCGCACGTGATCATTGGAAGCCGATGGAGGAACAATAGCTTCGACATTTCATAGTGTATAGCAGTAGAAACAAGACAAAGACCGAGAAAGTTACTGTTGCGCATAGGAAAGTTCACAATCTGCATAAGAATGAATTCCTTTAGTGCCAGCAAGAAACCTTTGCCGGGTTCTGTACTGCTAGACTTAGTGCACCAGTTAATACAGAGAAGATTAAAATCTCCAACGATAACAGATCTAAAGAGTAACAAAGGACTGAAATTTGAACGCAGATGTTCAATGAATGTATCGAGAAAGACGGAGACTTTCGAAGGAGGCAGATAGAACACAATAAAAATCCTGTTCAATAACAAAGACTCTACGCAGATTAACTCAAGCGATGCGGTTTCTAGGTCAGACCGTCTATGAGATTTGAACTTTCTTTTTATAGCAAGAGCTACGCCTCCATAACCATCTTCTCGTGCTCGGCGAAAAACGTTAAAAGAGCGTAGATCTGCGAAAATCGAATCCGTAAGGTGGTCTTTGTCCCACGTTTCCGTTAATCCAATTATGTCACTTTCTGTACAGAACAACTTAACCTGGCTGCTTTTGTTACAAACACTATTGATGTTACAACAACGCAATTTAACGGACCGATAATTTTTTGGCAACCTTGTAGAGTTTTTTACTATTTCAACAACATTTTTAATGTTTGCGTTATTGTTCAAAATCAGACCCAGTTTTTTTGAACATTTCGGTTGGAAAATACTCGCGATTCACGAATTCTTTTAAAGACACCATAATACGCTAGATCATATGCAGTATGGTAATTTTCTTGCGAGTACATATTCTGACGAATACAATTGGGTCATTTCCATACAAAACAATCAATAACAGTACATGCGGTGGACATATGAGAACCCGCACAGTATGCACAACAAGTTGCATTTTTACACTGTGATTTAGTATGGCCAAGAGCACAACAGTTTTTTCACTGAGGCACGCAGAGGTGCTCCTCCACTGGACAGGAAAACCAGCTAATCATTATCGACGTTTTATGCAAAAGTTCATCACGGATCTGTTTATCGACTTCGAAAACGATAGCGCACGTAGAAACTTCCTTACGAAGGATTTTCTGCCTGGTAACAGTTTTCACAACCGATGACTCGGGAAGGTTATATCCTGTACGAAATTGGGTCAAAAAATCTTCGTCCGAAAGGTTAACCGGTATTCGACGTACAATCATGCGATAGGTCCGAGTTTTGGAATTATGGACTACAAAACCAGTTTTCTCAGCATTCTCAACAAAGAGCATTTTACCCCTACTGGCGGTTTCTTCATTGCTAAATTCAACGCAAACGCTCTTACCGTAACCGGGGCGAATGTTCGTGACGTTCAGATCGCTCGCTCCAGACGGTAGTGTGGCATTCAGGGTTTCGCAGATGGCGTGCATGTCTCGACTGGTGATTCGTGAACGGTCCTTTGGATCTACCGTTTTCGGCTTGAGGATGGTGTCTTCTCCGTGGACACGAAGGCATAGGTGGGGCGGTTTGGGGTTCTGGGTTTCGATGATGGAAAGGAAATCGGTAGTGCACGTCGAGTCGAGGGATACTTTTCGCTGAGGATTCTGCTGTCTGCGTTGAGAATTCACAGGTGTCGACCGCAGTTGATTCGTGAATTCGTAGAAATTTAATCGTGTCAAGAGCTACCATGTGGATATCGGCCAGTTGAGACAGAATATCCAAAACAGTTCTCGCTTCCACTGCCAGTGATTCGTACTGTTTTCCAAGATCGGATTTCAGGACATTTTTAACAAAAGTTACAATTTTTTCAGCGTGTTCGAAGACATCTGGCGGTAGTTGATCATAATCATAATTATTCTCCCCCATTTTGGGGGAAAACCACCCAACAAATATGCAATAATCAGACCCGGACATGAGAGCTAAATTTATGTGGCAGTCTGAAAGCTGACATAGCGAGAATGTTTGAATTTTGGGGAGGGGAAATCCATGGTCTCGATAGTTTGCGAACGTGGTATATTTTTTTTTTTGTAAAATCGTAACTTGAAATA
The DNA here is from genome assembly GCA_034698045.1 of Paramacrobiotus richtersi. Taxonomy (NCBI): domain Eukaryota; kingdom Metazoa; phylum Tardigrada; class Eutardigrada; order Parachela; family Macrobiotidae; genus Paramacrobiotus; species Paramacrobiotus richtersi. Next base: position 3,659 of record JAQGAU010001794.1, on the reverse strand, counting down.
TTTCTCGATAAATATGAATGTTCTGTCCTTCTCCTTGACCGCGTCCTGTCCTTATCATTGACCGCTGTCCTGTCCTTGGCCAGCGTCTTGTCCTTGTCAAGTGTCTCTGTCCTTGTCCATGTCGACTAATTAGTAGTACCCCGTTTGTAAAACCTTTTTCGGCCGGATTAATCACTTCGCGATTACGGTGAATCCATGGAAGCACCTATTATTGGTAAATGGGGTCGATCCGCTGAAGATCCCATATACTCCAGAGGAAAGTGAAAATCGCCGTTCAGTTCATTACTAATGACCTTCACGCTCATTACGATCGTTTGCTCTGTGGAGGCAACAGCCACCAAGTTCAACTTATGCGACTGTACAGGTGCGAATTACGTCGGAATAGTTTCGCTCAGCAACTACAGTTCCTGGCCCCAGACAGCCACAATTTTCAAGGAATCTGCTGTTAATTATAATCTTTACGAAGAGGACTTGCCTGCCGACAGACAGTAAAAACGAAAACGGTAAATGTTTTTCTCGGCTGAACAGATACAGTTTTCCGGACTTTTAACAAATCGTTAGTAGCCGACGACTGCTGGGTATGTAACAAAATCTAGTTTGCAAAGCAAAAAAATTTGCATTGCAAAAAAAACTGCAGAAAAAACCCTATGGCTAAAGAGGTATGAGTCTGGAATTACGAACAAGACCTAGAAGGCAAAGGAAAGTGGATGACAGAGATCACATTTTCAACCACATCATGTGCTGTAAAAGAAGTTTAATTTTTTCAAGATTTGCCGTACCTGTCCAGTCGAAACAACTACTGGATCCTTACGTTAGCCAAGAGCGAGAGGAGAAGCTCTTATCAGCCAAGTCACCTGTGTTTGGCGTGGACAACAAAGCTCTGACGAAAGGAAATGCAAAAAGATGAAAACGGTAACACTTTCGATGTGCCACCCCTTTGCGTAAAACTGCGTAGGTAATCTACACCTACGCAAGCAGTTAACGCGTATCCATATTCCTAAGCGCCTTCTAGTTGGCGCTGTCGGGCGTGTCGGCACTGTCGGGCGCCGCAGACTGTTACGGAACTGTCCTATGTGTGCCTCTCTGTCGGCACTGTCGTGGCCGTCGGCTATGTGGGCATATGTGGACCCCGTTGTCGGCACTGTCGTTTCTGTCGGCTGTGTTAGCCTATGTGTACCCCGCTGTCGGCTACTGTCGGCCACTATCGTTCACTACTGGGCACTGTCGGCCACTGTCGGCCACTGTCGGCCACTGTCGGCCACTGTCGGCCAACATCGGCCACTGTCGGCCACTGTCGGCCACTGCCGGCCACTGTCGGCCACTGTCGGCCACTGTCGGCCACAGTCGGGCTCTGTCGGGCACTGTCGGTGACTGTCGTGAGATATCGCGCACTTTGCATCATATTGACGTATGCTACTTTTGACCTCTTTACAGTCCGTGCTCTTTTATCCTGAATAGGCATTTTTTTTTGTATAACAGTTTATGAACTACGTTACTTTTCTCTCTCAGTATTTAACATACCAGTACTTGAGCTTTATTAACCTGCACATTATTAGCAAATATCATGTTATACTTCTAACCTCTGTTTCACAATGTCATGTATTCGAAATTTTGAAACGGCGATAAAATAGTTACTGAATCGCCTAATGTCCCAGTCATAAAGTGTTACGCTTTCTGCACATTTCTGTCACTGTACATTTTAGATTTCCCATAAAAAAAGCGTGATACAATTCTTAATTTAATCATTAACAAACTGTTTACCGGCTTTCCACTGTCCCTGGGACAGCTGCGATAACTGTTTGTTTTATTTCTATATATTCTATTTGGTGAAGGCAACTGTACTTAATTATTACATAACGACGAAAAATACGAGATTTTACTCTCAAACATCACTAAAGTTCCGACGTGGCCTGGAATGGTCAAAGCCTTGATGCTCTTGATACAAAAATTGGGCTAGCTGACACAAATGTGCGCACAATATCCCACATCTTACTGAATCTGTCCATACCAGTTACAAGAATCTTCATTTGAAGCATCAAAATTTTGTTGCCTTTATTCAGTTATAACCAAACAATAACGGAAATGTTTAGTGCGTCATTAGCGTCCTAAGCGCTGGCTTGTTGTTTTTCTTCGGCTTTTGCCAATAAAGAAAATAACGGAAACGTTCACTTGGAGATCTTCAGAAGAAAACCTTGATCTGAAAAAGCGACGGTTATCTGTCATTGGTGTGTTTGTTGTATTGTTCTTTCGTTGTTTTCTTGTCTTTAATTCATCGCTTGTCTGTAATTCTTGACGTTTCATGCCCAATCAAATATTGTATGTATTAAACAAAACTGATAAAAAAATACTAAACCAATACTTAACTTTCAAACTTACCGGTAAAAATACTGAATACTAAACCAGCACTAAAGTGACAAAAATACAAAACTTGCATACAAGCACAAAGCGTTTAAAAAACGTTCAAACAAGATTAATTTGTCGTAATGTTCACGGCGGTGGCCTATATGCCACCGTCTCACCCTGTTCCTACGCGCAATGTAACGAATTGCTATTAAAAACGTTAACCAGAAGGTTTGAAACAAAACGATTCAAGCTAAATAAAAGAATAATAGTGCCGGCTGCTGAAAGCGGTTGAGCCCCTGGGGAATAATAATTCGCACAGCAATGTGTGCGGTGTATACGGCCATTATGGGCCGTACACAGATTTACGAACTTACTATACTACAAGGACTGGCATGTGTATGTGTGTCGTCACCGGTCTGACATACAGCTAAAGATTCGCCCGTAGACTTCTATGTTGTGGGCGATTTCTGTAACTTGGTTCCGTTTCCCCTAGAAGTGAAATACTATAGCTCGAAAGATGGAGAAGAACATTTGGCTAGCAGTCCCAACTATTTATAAGACCTATTGCTTTGAAAGGAAAAAGTTATGGCCGTCTTTAGTTAACATAGAATCCTACGAGACTGTTGCAACTGTCTCGTAGACTTCCATGCTTAACTGGAAACGATCACAGCTCTTTTCTTTGGAACCAACAATTCAAAACAGTAGTTTGGACTACGAACCAAATTTTTTCTTGATCTTTCGAGCCATAGTTTCGCACTTCGAAGGAAATGAAACCAAGTTCTTGACACAGCCTATTCATAATTATGTGACCTTACGGCACGGCTGCAGTTGTTTTTGAAGACTCACCTTTCAGACTTTCCACTTACGATAAAAACAGTGATAGTCTAATGCGAAGCCATTTTAGCCAGATCAGCCTACCAAAAGTACAAAGATTCGATTTCGGTAGCTTCAAGATGTAGCCGGAGCGGCCGCTGTTTTGACTGGAGCTGTTATATCACGAAGCGGGAATTCTATACGTAACAGCAGTCTGTAACTTCTTGAAGCTACCAAAGTTCTGTCATATACTGTATGCCGAGCATATCGCATGCTCAACATTTGATATATTGCAGAGCAGACAAACCAACTGGCGACCACCATTATAACCACCACCGTTGTAACGGCCAGGATTACCACCACCACGCTGATACGATCCTGTCATCAAAAGGGTGCACGAATAAAATACTGATGAAATTACGAATAAAAATACTGATAATAATAACATGCACATGCAGTAAAATCATTTAATGGGCGTTTTTCGAACTGCACAAACCCACGGA
>JAQGAU010001793.1:0-17692 GCA_034698045.1 Paramacrobiotus richtersi | reverse complement strand
AAAACAGTCAACGACTCATTTAATGCCTTCGGCAATGTACAGGGATCTTACCGGGTTGGGTCTTGTTTATCCTTGAAATCCTATCTGTCCACAGTTCTGTCTTGTGAGGGATCTATCCGGAATACAATCAGGTACAAGGGAAAGATCGGAACTTCACGTCTCTGGCTACCATATCGGGGAACCCACACCTCCCAATAAGATCTATGCTGTACGAACACTCACGCAAACTGATATCTATAAAGGTGACTTTTATCTGAATCAATGCGCTGAACACAACCAAATGCTACGTCAAAACTCTCACTTTTAATGCGGCATCAAGCTGGCAATTTCTCGTGTTAATGAATCCGTAAAAATTACACTTTCGAATCTGGTTAGTCAAACGCCATAGGCACATGTGTTATTCAAATTCGCTACCGTCTCGCACCATCATTCGTCACAGCTTAACAGGCTTTAGCGCAAAAACAAACAGAACAGAGAGAAACACGTATAACGCGATCCGTCCTCCTGTACGGTGATGCGGCCCATCTGACACTACCCGCTATATCGTCCCACTGCACAACTGAGTTGCCTGTTAAAATAATATCGGTCACGGAGGGCTGTTTGTCTGCATCATTTGCGCCCTCATTATTGGTTGTTATCGCCATATTCCCGATGATCGCGTAGATCGTGCACGGTCTGCTCCAGTTCCGCCAAACGCCCCAGTGCATCGTCTTTTTCCGGTCGTGCTCAACGACTCTCGATAGAGCCTTCAGGTTCCGCTTTTTGCCCTTGGTACATTAGATGGCACTGGGTACATAGACGGCGTGGTGATGACTTGTTGGAATACGCGCACGATGCATCCAGTATTCTGTGTGGTGCGATCTCGTAAACCGGCTGGGCTGATACCAACCAGTTCAGCCCACCCGTTTAAACCGACAACAGCTGAAGAAATTTGTTGGTATTTAGTGCACACAAAGTTCTTATGGTTTACTGCTCAAACACCTCGAACGGTATTCCTAACAGTTCCAGCGCTTCGTCAATATGTTGACCAACTTCTACGTTGAAACAGTGGTACCACGTTCACCGGTGGATGCGATTGGCGTGTTCGCAGCTCTGCGATCACCCAGTTGAATATTTCTACCGTCGGCAGTAACCAGTTGCAGAGACGGTATAAACAAACAAGAGGCAGCTAAACCGTTTATGGATCGAAACCGCAGAACGATAAATTTTTCCTGGAACCGAAATAGTACTGTACGCGCCCGCGCAAATGAGCCACAGAGCGAGGTGTACGGAAATTAGCACAACTCTGCAGTTGAGGGAGTACCTTCGCAACTCCACGCTCCGGTTTTTGCTTTTTCCACTGATCGTCAAAGTGCTGCAGTTAATTCTGTTTTGCACCACAATTCTTCAACGACGAAGCAAACGAAAGAGCAAAATTTTGGAAGTATTATGATACCAAAAGAGCGTAAATTTCTGGCTCCTGAAGGAAGCCACACGTGTTTCAAAATAGCACGAATCTACGGGTCTGCAAGCATGCTGCAAGAACCCATACTCACTGGAGATATCCATAGCTCTTTTCTGCAGCAAGAAACTGAAGGTCTTTTGGTATCGTAATATCAACAAAATTTTTCTCTTTCGTTTGCTCCATCAATGGAGAATTTTGGTGGAAAACAGAAGCAACGGCAGCAGTTTGACGATATGCGAAAAAAGCAAAACACGAAGCGTGGAGTTGCGAAGGTACTTTCTGGCTCTGCTAAAGCATTGGGGGTGATCGGTGTCGTATTTCGCTATACAGTACCCATTGGGGGATTATAAACGGTAGGGCCGTAAAGTGGCTCATTTGCGCGGGCGCGTACAGTATAGCTTTTCTAGTACTCATCATTCCAGCACGCATAATAATAAATCGTGCGGTCTAGCATGGCCCTAGCACGGGCGTTTAGATTATTGGCAATAATGGCCTCGATCTCTTCGTTCATGGGTAGAGAAAGGTCAACTCTACTTTCGAAACTGTAGGATACGGCCTACTGCATTCGTAGAAGAAACTTGGTTAATGCCGGCTCTGGAACTTCTGGTGAACCGGCCGTCGCGACATTAGAATGTATTGTGATTTGATAGAATGTTTTTTATCTACTGCTTCTGAGACTGGAAACGATCCTGAGATCGAGCTGGTCTTGCTTGCAGGTAGCTGAACAAAATTTATATGTTTTTTTTATAGGTACGGTGTTTCCTTCTTTGAACACGAGAAAATATTTTTGTCCTTTTTACTTTGTAGTTGCTACCGTACCGTAATCAAACCGCAGTAAATACTTTCTTCACATAAATGATATTTTCCTGCGGTGATCAAAAACCGTCAGTCACAAATTCAGATGACAACAGACACCCAAAAGGAAAACAGCCATAAGGTACAATAGAATCGTATTACCTGTCAGGCTGACCTGGCTCCTCCTCATCCGTTGGCTCCTCCTCGCTTGACATGCCGAGAATAAAAGTCGTGTTGTTAGCGCAACTCCCGTCACAATCGCACATGTTGTCCTCGCCACTGGACTCACTATCCGACGAGAGGTGAGCGACTCAGTTATCGTCTGGCGGATCCGCGGAGATGTTTTCGTTATGAGTTCGCAAATGATTGCGTAAATCCCCCACATCTAATGCTACCAACTTCTCAAGGCGGATGAGTGCGACCAGCTAAAACTAATTGCACAAATCGTTGTCATAAACGGTCCAAATCCTGGGAGTTTTCGACAAGAGCATCAATATCGTCAATGTGGCTGTCATTCAATCAGCACACGCAGTTGTGGTAATATTGCGAAGCCGGCAACGTTACGAATCGTTAGCTCTGAGCTTTTCTAAGCTGCGGAAACGCTCGAGTTCAGACCACGGAACTGGCTCTACATGACGACCATCGAGTATAGTTGATCGACAGCGTCGTCGTACAGCATCCGTACATTCTTATAAACTAATAGCGTCTTTGTCATAGTAGGCATTCTAAAGCGAAACGGAAGTCCAGAACGAAGCTAAGGATGTTTTTCATTAACTCACCTCGAGACAGAAAATGCCGTGCAACTGATTGTTCTCATTTATCCAGTTCCGCTTTTCAACTTCCAGAAAAAGAAAATATTTTTTCTGCTGAACGTTGTCACGTAATTTCCCTGTTTGTTTCTGCTTACAAGGCAATCGTATATTTCGGTCTCTTGAACAGAAAATATTTCCTTCCAGTGCGTTAGATTAATGCATGCATCATTCCGACCGACTTCTTTTCCAAGATAGGTCAAAAGTAATCTCCTGTCTAATCGGGTCGATGTAATCCAACAACGCGAAGCACACTGGAATATGACGTCCATATTCTATCTAACGTTGTATCTGCGTTGTCTTCGTAGAAAGATCTCGACCCAATTCGTCATCAGTGCGTGCTGCAGTGGCCCGCACATCAACATTTGATGTTCTGATGAACGTAGGCTGATTGTGTGGGTTTTTCAAGCCGAATGAACGTTTTTGGATTCATCGGAATCCTCGCACATTTCGCGCCTTTTCGTTTCATTTTCACACCTTCCGTCATTTCGCGGTACAGCTGACCTAAGTGCTCATCGCTGTTGTTTTGCGACGCGTCGATGAGCCACTTTCCTGAGCCTTTTAAAGTTTTGGCGCAGTTGCTCGTCTACAGTACTTCCCCGGATGCATGTAGACGCCTCATAAGCGGCTTTCCGCGCAATCTGCTGGCAGCACCGGATTCTTAGTCCATTCTTATCCCGATCCATTCTCAAGTTCTGAACAGTTTGGCATTATAAAATTAACGTAAAACTAAAGCGTTGAACCATACGGTGAAAGTGTCGGAAAAAGTCTGCAGGTTCTACTCCTGGGTGGGATTCCAGTCTGGATCACGCTCCCGCTCGTACTGCTCTTATTCTGCAGCAGCCTGGACTAACTGTTGGGGTGTCGGCTGCAGATCTTCCACCTGCTGCTCCCGGTGCAGTCGCATACGTCTGCGATCAAACTCATTGTCTACGTCAGCGCGTCAGGACGGATTAGTGACTGCTGTATTGAACCATCCCGTGTACGGTAGTTCTTTGCGCCCCGAACCCACAAAGAAACAATCTTCCAGCTAGTCCGTGGCTCGCCAAATGTGATCGGTATAGCCTTGTGTATCACCTTGAACTGGGTGATTTGGCATTGGCTCTTCGAGCCACAAACGCAAAAGGAATGATACCGTTACGGTAACCGACGAAGTATCTCAGGAATGTGCCGTTTTCGTTGTTATACTGATGGAGTTTAAAGCGAAAAGTTGGCCAACGCTAAGCACTTCCCAGTTGGTTCCACCGTTGAACCGGATTAGCAATCATGATAACCGACACACGCAGAAACCAAGAAACACAATCTTTGCTGAGCATAGAGAACCTTCGCTTCGTTTCGGCTTATAAATGCCCCGTTAAATCGCTTGGATTATTTTTTAACAAGTTTCAGGTCTAAACAGCGCGCTTCAGGCGCTATATATACTGCCGATCGGTTCGCGCGCTTTAGCGGCCGCTTAAGTTAGAATGACCTCGGTTTTCAAATCGTGTCGCCAACTTTACAACGATGGTCTCCGTACTGCTCGGTGTGCCGCAGTAATTCAATCCCAGGGTGTTGTAGTTTGAACGATATTCGAAATACGCTACGCTGTCGCTGTGTCAGGTAAGTTTATCGCTACCGAATTGAATACATTCGTTAACACTGTTTCCGTTTATATTTTTCTTTCCCTTAATACAACCACATTACTTTGCATTGTTTATTTTCAGTCGTCGCATGCGGTATACGTGCTCATTACGAGAGATTATAATATTGCATTAAGAATGGTACATACTGCTGTCGTAGTTACTGTATCACACAATAAGCTAACCATCAGGTTTTCTGTTTTATGCGGTATTGACAGTATTCACAAGAATGCTGTAATGTTCCGCTCGAAGCAGAAAATGAGAAGAACTGCTAGCACGCAGACTGTAACTGGAACGATTCGCTTTACACTGTATTGTACTAGAACAGACACCTGCATCTGGAAAAGCTTTACAGCAGTAGCCATCAATAATAAGATGGAGTACTTCCGGGAAAATTGCTGAGGCGAACAAAGTCGAAGTACAACGATCTCGATGCCCGTATCATCTTACTGCTGAGAGTGGCTGAAATAAGGAGTGTGTGTCGTCGGCGAGCCCTTCGCGGCAGAATTCAACAGCCCTGTATTTGTATTTCCAGTTACAACAATATTGAACTATCCTTTTACTGTACATATTGTACATCTACCTGAGCATATTACGGTACCGTAACGTCGTTGCGGTGTTCATTCGGAAAAGACTTGCTGCGCGTGCTTTATCATGTTTCAGGCAGAGTGCAGCTGTGACGAAATGTACAGATCATGGCATCTCAAGGTCGGTTTTCAACAATTTTCAATCCATTTCAAAAAAGAAGCGTAAACAGTAAGCCAAACAAAGTGCTTCCAGTATGTACAGATTGCGCGTTTGAATGATTCAACAGCAATGCGAAACAAGCAGTTGTAAACACCTCGACGTTGCAATCAGCAACCCTCCCCAGTGAACTGGTTACAGTTAGGTTTGTTGCCAACTGCTTGGTTAATTAGTTCTTTTAGGCCGGTGTTTGTCACATAATTAACAGCACCAACAAAGTTACTGAGAAAAAAGCGTGCTGCTGCTTTGCACCGCATGCATTCACTAACCGGTGGACACGGAACGGGTGGAACTGATCCGGGTGGACGAGCTGCTGGATTTTCGGACGGACCACCTATAAGAGAACAATTTCACCGGCATTCTGCGATCCTGTTAATCTAGCAGCGTGTTTTGTCGAAACCGACGAATGCTTGGGTTAAATAATTAGGCGCATTAACATGCTAGGATAGCAAAGTATTCTAAACAAGAAACATACCAGAAAATAGTTACTCTCTAACATCGAAAAGATCTACCGGAATCACAACTCACCACATGAGACTATGAGAGCCTCACACGCGGGGTCCACAGGGACGGCTGACGGTGGGATGTTTGGTGGTGATTCTGTGACGACTGTTAAGCAGGTCGCGACAGCGAGAATTAATAGGATAAAGGTCTTCCTACTGCTGTTGAAAGTTGTATGTTATAGAAGTTTTACCAGTGTTGGCGTACGAAATGAATTTTGATGCGATAGTGGTATCGGTTATATACTAAGCTGACCCAATGTAAGTCCGAAATTGGAAGCACCCCACTCACTAACCAGGCCCCAACTTTCTTCGAAAAAGTGTAAATATTTTGATCATTAATACGGCTGAACAGAACTCGCCGCTTTTCTAGAACCAGGCACTAGTCCCCGATGGCCAACTTTTTTCTCGAAAACGTAAATATTTTGACGGTTGAACAGAATTCGCCGCCTTCCGAGTCTGACAGCGCGTAACTTTGAGCCCCTAGCTGTTTGTTTCGGCCAGACAAACATCGTTCGGGTAATTATGTAGATAATACTATACATTTCCAGCTCTGTATGAGTGGAAAATTCCAGCAATCAAAGCACATTACGGCCTAAGGCGATATGTTTTTCATGTTTTATTGGAGATTATGCGATGAAAAAAGTGCAGATCAGAACGGGCAAACCGGTATACCATGTTAATTTTGAAGTTAAATCGTCGACTTACATGAATGCAAAAACGGTTATGCGCACAACACCCGGCTGCCGTGCAAATCCCTTGAAAGGGTAACACAAGCTCTTGCGCCGAAATTTTCCTTATGAAATGATTCTTTTTAAGCTTGCATGGAAAATGTAGGAACATGCAAAACCATTTATAAATTATAAATAAAATTTTAAAACTTGTTAGAATTACAAACATTAGCGGTGCCTGATTAACGCAGTTTACCCCAAATAACTTTGTCATTTTTGTAAAATTCTGCTACAAAAACAATACTGTTCCAGAACGCGAAGAACACGCTGGCCAAATTTCACGCAAATCGGGCTATTTGGAACATAGCTATCGTGTCCGAAAAGACTAATAGAACTTTCGTAACAGATAGACATGCTCTGGAGCTGAGTGTATCTACAGAGACCTACGCTCTGGTCAATTAGGGTATGGAGATCGAGAATAGTAGATAGTTTAACTGAATATAATAAAGCTGTTTATCAGCAAGCGCCACGGTACCGTTAACTTACATACAAAAACCAATACTCAACAGCATCAAATCAAATAAAAACTTGTCCCAGTTTACATGCGACGGGACCGTGGCCAGGACTAACTGTACGTTGTTTCTGTACAGTCAGACCAACGAAAGAAGGCACACGCTTCACTAAACGCCGTGGTCAAGCGGGCGTTTTCGTCAGCGGGATACGAAACAGAACCTGAGCCACCGGGAATTTCCCGTAACGGTGGAAAACGACCGGACGGGGTCACGTTAGCTCCCTGGGAGCGGGGCAAAATGCTGACCTGGGATGTAACGCGCAGATGCACCGTAGCTATCACTTATCTCGCAGCGACTTCCAAGAAAGCGGGCACAGCGGCGATTCAGGCTGAACAGGCGAAGATCACGAAATACCAATGCATCATGGGGGATTACCTGTTCTGTCCACTGGCTTTCGAAACCTTTGGACCGTGAGGACCGGAAGCCCACCGCCTGCTGTCCATTCTCGCCAAAAAGATCCGTCAGGAAACCGGGAAGAAGCGACCGAAAGACTTTATTTACCAACGGATTAGCGTAGAATTGCAACGAGCCAATGGGATGGTCATAATGGGCACTGTACCGCCTTCTGTTAATTTGGATGACGTATTTTCAATGATTCGGTCCCAACATTTGTTAACTAACTTCATTTTCCGTACTCTCTTGTAATTTCTTGTTGTATCTGGCAATGAGAAGGGGATATAAAAAAGCGTATTACTTAGCGAGTACTACGCTAGGTTAACGCACTGAAACTGCTCAGCAGAATTCGAATTCACGCACTCCTTACCGTAAGGTAAAACAAGATTACTGGTAGCGTAGCAACGAGGAAATTGGTGTGCTGGATGATGCAGTGTTGCAAACTGTCGGCGATTTGTAGTGTTTACGGATAATACTGTCAGCAATAAGGAGTTTTATGGCGCAGAAAGCTCAAAATGACCGGGTATGACTCTGTCTATCAGGCATTTCTCTTGCGATCCGCGGTACTTTTCATCCACTTTTTGAGCATCTTTTTTAGCGCTGTTTGAAACGCGTTCATAAGTATATGGGCTAACTGGTGCCATGGTCCAACTGTCTCACACTCCTTTAAGTTGTATGAGCGACTCACGACGTTTGGAATCCAGAACGCAGCATTCCTCCTGTTGGGTAAGTGTCTGTGCAATCCTGACTAACGGGTTTTTTAACGACAATGGTCTGATAGTCTGCTCATTCGTGATGAGAGTTCTGGTTGAGACTTAAACGAAGTTTGCTTCTGAACCCCAGTCTGCGATGCGTTAAAAGCAGCACTCGAATCTTACTTTGCTGGTATTGTGCACATACAGGAAAAATGAGAGAAGGCTGTCAGTGAATTGCTGCAAAAGTGCAGCTCCGTTGTGCTGCGTCCTTGCGGCGGCCGTAGTACGGGGAAGACACCCTGCGAGCTGCTGTTAAATTGCTAAGTCAGAACGGTATTTGACCTTGTTGGTCGAGAAACCCTAAATGAACGAGCGCGCGTGAAAGGGAGAGAATAAATTTTAGTCAGAAGACGAAAACGTGCCAGTTTGAAAGTGGTCAGTTCGTACAGATAGTACACACATTATTATATTCTCGTGTATCATTACATAAATATCACGGATGCGTTGATCCGTAATCGTTCAAAGCGATAAGTGTAATGTATCGTGGCGGCATAATGCTTTATTAACTATGACCGCTCAGTAACGAGTCAAACAACCAACTAACTCTCAATGTAGCAGAAACAATAGGACAGTAACAAGTAACAACACGGTTACTAAGACCACTTTTGGCCAGCGCGATTATCACTATAATTATGTACTCGCGACTGCCGTATACCACAATAAGTATGCAGCTAAGAACAAAGTAAACAAACAGCATAAATACAACCACTTATTCATAGTATCTAGACGTATCCGAGGACAGTGAGTAGCGAAAAATTCCCGAATATATGTGATCAGATTTGACGTTAATGCCGTATTGTCTGCGCAAGAAAAAATATGACAGATGTGCTTTTTTCATTTGTTCAGTTGTAACATAGTACGACTGATAGAGTCAGGGAAATGGCCCTTTTCAGTTGCACTATGGTTGTGCCCGCCGAAAGATGCATTTCTTTAAGCCAACGCCACATGCTTTCAGCCAGTTTCGTACACGCTTGCGTTTTTGGATATACAAAATTCTCTGAAACATACACAGAGACTGCTCCATGACCTTACTCGGCCACCCATTTGCATGATTCTCTATTACTTGGCCAATCTCTTTATCTGCAGCTCTTACCGCTCTACTGTAATTATCTTAGCTTGTAATTCGGCAGTGGTTTCAGTTTTAACAAGATTTATAGCTTCCACCAGTCCTGACTCTTCTTTACCTGATATCTCCTCCTTCAAGCCAGCGTGAAGTCCATATATCTGGCATATGTACTGCCTTGTACCAGAGCAAACAGCGAGCTAACTTTAGCGATAACTGCAAGCACTGAGTTCTTGACGGTTAGTGCTGAAATGACAAAGTGCCCATAACGTACTTACTAAGGGCGCACATTGTCAGGTTCGGTCTGCATCCAAAATCTAAGATCTTGTCTAGCCAGTGCATAGTTTAAGACTGCTGTCGTTGTCGGGAAGTTTCGTACGGTTTCGCGGCAACAGTTTGTCTCGCTGGCAGGATTCGATGCGATCAAGAAGGCGAGCGTCACTTGTTTGTTCGTCTCCGTGAATTTTGTCGCTTGTTTTCTTATTTTCCTGCAAAACGGTTCGGCGTTCAGAATGACATCGAAAGCGACATAATATCCCACTCACTTGAATGGAGCATCGTTTTGTTGGTTTTCTCCAGTGTACTTGCAAAAGTTGAATGTACATGAACTTTCCAGATGCGGCTTCATCTCTGTCCCTGGCGCATCATGGTCTTGTACTAGACTCCGTCCGCGGGGCTGGCGGTCTGACGACAGACTGAATATCTCATTTCCACCATGTAACCCAGGGATGATTTCCACACTTCCTCGTCGCAGTAACAGGGCGCCACACTGCGGTTTCTCGAGAGTAAAAAACGTTATTATATTGATCCATGGAGCATTATCCTTGGCGCTCACAAACGGCTCCAACAGCAAAGGCTGAGGCAAGCCCAGTTGTAAATACAAGATAGTTTTATCGAGTTTTGTTATTTTCTGAGCAAACCTTTAAATTTTAATGCTCTCGCTTTATCAATAGTAATTGGTTCGTGCGTTCCATGAGTTTAAAGGCAGTATTTGCTTTCGTTAAGAAGTCCAACCGGGGTCAGTATTGCGCAAGCCTGCGTGTTTGTCACTGAAAACTGAGTACTAATTCCTACTGCATGGTCACTCTTGCTCGTTTAGCTTCGTTTAGATGAGATGCGGCATCCCAAAAAATCGAAGCGATGTGCTTTTAGCGCCGACAGAATATACAGTACCGAGGTGACAGGTAATCGACGTGTGCCCAAGTCCAGATGTGCCAGATGTATGGCTGTGTTTGATTGCCGTTTTCACGCTAAATTTAGCATATGGGAATAAAAAGGTGATCAAATAATTATTGCGCATTATCGAAGATGTCCCTACAACCATCCCGTTCGCCTTCAAACATCCGCGATTTGTATGGAAGTTTGGAACCATATTACACAGACTGGCGTCGTAGTTTGAGCGAATTTCCTGTGCCGTTTTACCATTTGTTATTTATAAGTAACAGTAAGACTGCTTTACACTTTAAGAACAACGAGTCAATTAAAATGACAATTTGAAACTGATCGTCATGGAACTCCGGTTCATTCAGCGCGATCCGGCTGCGGCCCGTGCGAAACTTTCGAATCGAAAGTTCCGGCGTAACTGCTCGTGTAGAGCGATGCAAATTAGACTGCCAGGTAAGTTCATTATTGCCGAACTGATTACACCCGTTCACATGTTTCAGAACTTTCTTTCCGTTATGAACATACTACTTTGCATTGTTTGTTTCAGTCTCTGCATAGGTGCCCTTGCTACCAGATTTTAATATTGTATTAAGAATTGATACATGCCGTTACCGTAATGTTACTGTATTTTGTAATGTGCTGAACGTTAAGTTTTCTGTTTTGTGCAGGATTGACAGTATTCACAAGAATGCTGTAATGTTTCGCTCGAAACAGAAAATGACGGATTGCTATGACACAAGTACTGGCTGTAACTATCACGCTTTATTCCGGTATAATAATAACTTTCGTCTAGGACATTTAACAATGTGGAGTTTAACAGTGTTCCCGTTGAAAATATTATGGAGGCAAACAGACAGTACAGTAGTGCGATAACCACGATACCGATCTTGCTGTTTACAATTTTATATGCGTCTGGAATAGTACATCGCGCTACTGGTAATATGGAATCGATCGCATTACTTAACGTGTAAGTTCGTCAGCTGAATACCTTTTCGTACGGATGTTTAGAGTATTGCACAGTGAATCGTTCCCGCATAACTTAACTTATGGAACTTTCCGCTTGCTTTACACGCAGCTGCTCTAACATATTTAACGGTGCTGATTCGTAAGAGACTCTCAGCTATGGAGGAATGTACAAGTCACGGCAACTCAAGGGCCGGTGTGCAACATTTTACGAGACATATTCAATACAGCAGCAAAACCGTAAGCCAAACAAGTAAGGTGCAATATAGTGAAGAGTGCATCCAGTATGTACAGCGTGCGCGGTTGCATGATTCGACAGGAATGCGAAACAAACAGTTATAGTCACATCGGCAATGCCATCAGCTTTGATGAGTGAACTGGATATATCTAGATCAGCCAATCAGCTCAGTTAGGGCAGTCAGACCACGTATGCCTCCTTGGTTTATCGCAGAATTAAAAAGATTAGCAACGTCACTAACAACAGAGCGTTGAGCCGCTTTGCACCGCATGCATTCGCTAATCGGTGGACATGGAACTGGCGGAACTGCTCCTTGTGGATGAGCTGCTGGATTTTCGCACTGACCACCTATACGAGACAAATTTTGCTTGCATTAGGCGACGTTGTTAGTCTTGCAGCGTGTTGCGTCAAAAGAACGACGGGCGTTTTCTGCTTTGGTGGAGTACAGTGCGCTCAGACTGAAGTAGGTCCATCTTCTTGCTTTTCTACAGCATTACATATCCGACTGTCGTTAATACTACTTACATCTGTTTACATCTCATGCTAGGAACGCAAGGTATTCGTAACAAGAAACAGCACACAAGAAAATATTTACTCACTAGCATCGAAAAAAATATACCGGAATCGCAACTCACCACATGAAACGATGAGGGCCTGACAAGCGGGATCCACAGGTATGTTTGGTGGTGGTGCTGTGACGACTGTCCAGCTAGTCGCGACAGCGAGAACTAACAGGATAAGGGTCTTCATACTGCTGTCGAAAGTTGTATGGTATTGGAATTTTACCAGTGTTGGCGCACGAAATGGATCTTTATGCGACAGCGATATTTACTATATACTGAGCTGACCCAACTGGAATCCGGCACTGGAAGGTCTCCAGTCAATTACCTGGCCCCAACTTTCTTCTTAAAAGTATGAATGTTTTGACCATTAATACGGTTGAACAGAACTCGCCGCTTTTTTTTGAATTAGTCACTAGGCCCAACGGCCAACTTTCTTCTCGAAAACGTAAATATTTTGACCATTATCACGGCTGAACAGAACTCGTCTTCTTTCGATAGCCTGTCTGGCAGTTCGTAATGTAGGGCCCCTAGCCATTTGTTTTTGCCAGAAAGATATCCCTGTGTTAAGCTGTTAGATGATATCATGATACAAATTTCCAGCGTCGGAAAATTCCCGCAGTCAGCGCACAGTACAGCTTAAGGGAATATCTTTGCATATATTTTGTTGGAGACTATGCATGCGTACAGACCAGAAGTGGTAAAACGGTATACCGTGTCGCCTTAAACGACGCCTTCGAAGCCAAAATTTAATCATCGAGTTACATGAATGCGAAAGCGGTTTATGCGCGCAACACACGGCGGGCCGGCTGCTGTGCAGTTCCTTGAAAGTATAAACACAAACTCGTGCGCCAGATGTTCGTTATAAAAGCAAATCTTTTCAAGCTGCAAGCAGAATGTAGTGGCATGCGAAACCGTATTTCTAAATTGTAAATGAAATTCGGAAATTCTTTTTCATAATTACACAAATATCGCAGAAGGCAGAGTTGCTTTCGCTCAAAAAACACTCATTAATTTTTGTAAACGCCGTGTTTGGTTACGAACGCACTAGAGAAGTCTAGTCTAGATTACGTAGCGAGTGCTCCGCTCGCTAGGTTAACGCATAGAGACAGCACATCGAATTCGTATTCACACCGTCCCGAACTTGAGGTACAAAAAGATTTCTGGTAGCGTAGCAACAAGGAAATCGGTGTGCTGGATGATGCAGTGTTGCAGGCTGTCGTTGGTTCGAATTACGCTTGGGTAATACTGCAGAGCTTCGGCCATAAGGAGTGTTGTGTGCACGTGGGTGCCAAAAGGTCAACATGGCCTGTTTATCTAGCATTTCGTGGTACTTTTCATCCATTTTTGAGCAACACTTTTTAGCGCTGCTTGAAACGCATTCATAAATAGTATGTACATCGGAATCGTCATGACTTTGTGGTCAGGAGGTCGCATGCCATCTGTCTCACACTGCTTTTAGGTTGTCTGAGCGACTGACGACGCTTGGAATCTGCAACGCACATCTTCCTGTTGGGTAAGTCACATCCTCAGTCTAAAATGTCTAAAGTCCAATGGTGCAGCAGAACGCTATGACGAAGTTTAAAAATGGTAAAGATTTTACGATTTTGTAACGTCACTGCGAGAGTTCTTCAGTCGATTTCGGAACACTCTACACAGGGCAACGCGGGGAAGACATACAACATATATCAGGGGTATTGAGGTGAGGTGACTTGTGAGTAGAGTGTGAGGTGAGTACGTTAGAGGGACATGGTATACCCTCTATATGATTTTTTCATTTGTTCAGTTGTACCCTCGAAAGATGCGTTTCTTCAAGCCAATGCCACATATGTTTTCAGCTAAATCTGTACACGCTTGCGTTTCTGGATAGACAAAAATTAATGCTCTGGCTCGTAGCTACAAAGTGAAGGGCTCTTAACCAGGTGTCAGTTTGGCTGCATGCTTTCCACCAATCGCAAAAGACTATATCATGATAGAATATATTGTATCATGACTGTATGTAGAACGTGAGCATGCAGCAACGGAAGTAGTGTTGCAGCACCTGGCGCTAAGGTCACGTGTTTTACGTCGTTCTGGCTACAAAACATTGCGAGCTCTTCTGATTCACACGTATCGTTGTCACCCGCAGTTGTGGTACACAGACCAAAACGAGGAACCAGGCTATGTAATCTATTGTTCCCTTTACCTCAAATACCCCAAATCTAATAATTCTGGAATCGGCATTGACGATTACTAACAGCAAACGATTCCGGTGCCACGCGCCTTACGGCACCGGCCCTGTTGTAACGGAACTTTACTGGATCTTTGTTAGGTTAAGAACAGACTTTGCACAGTGCTGTTACTTTTTCTCTAGCTTCAACGACGCTTGGCCACCACACGCCCTAACGGGATTTCGCGCTTCCGATTTGTAATGTATGTACTAAGTTGTGTACAGAAATAATGCGACCGATCACTGCCGTTTTCTTATTCGACTAAACTTCCTCTCTTTCACAGTTCGCAGATATCTCAGAAACGTTGCTAGAGAACATCATTAGCTTTAAATCCACGACAACATTCGACAACCCTCATGCTGCGTAAATGTGACCGCTATGTCACACCTCCCTTAATTTTTTCATGCATAACATACAAAATTCATAAGTAAATAAGCATAAATACACCAATTTTTATTACCGCAAAAAATTTTTGCATTACTGTTCGGAATTGACTCGTTTTCGTACGGCTCGTCATAATACTCGTCGGCGTGCGGCTCGTCCAACTGCAGTTCAGCAATGGCTGGCATTTCCGAAGGTGGATCTGCACTGCGATTTCTTTTCCCGTTGGCTCGGGCGCGGGTGGATCCACCACCATGTCTTCATTGGCTGGGGCGGTCTTCTTCGGTTTATCGCTCGGGCCTTTGCGTCGCCATTCTGGTGAACGGCTGCGTTGACGATTCCGTGGGCAATAATTCCGGATATGGCCCGGTGAGCCACAGGTGTAGCTCCGTCTCGGTGGTCTCGGACGGCGATTGGGCGCACCGCGTTCACTGTATTGCACGGTCATATTGCGTGCGCTAATGTACTCTGTATAGTGGTGCCATTACGAGATGCTGATAGTATAACAATAACTGACTACCACGTTAACCACGTTCTTTTATGCAGCTTCCTCTAACAAGAATGTCTTCGACTAAATCCTTCTCACTTCGTATCTATGGGAATAAAACTTTCACAGTTGTCGTATGACGTAAATGATTTGAAATACCACAACTAATATAATTTTCACGAGATTCTCTATTTAGTAATATAATCTCGCGAATATTCAGGCGGCTTTATTATCAAATATGTTATATTTTAACAACGCAAATATTATATTTTAACAACGCCAGCATGCGTAGGATGTATGTATCGATAACGTGTTTTCGGAGTGAGAGAACGTTGTCACAGCTCTTTTATTCATTGCACAGTAGCACTCTGAGCGCCCGTTTGCATAATGAAGTACTACATCCCTTGAGTAGTCTGTTTATCAGTAGCACTTCCCGCTCTAATTATTTCTACTGACACAGGTAATTTCGCAATGATTTCAGAACGCCTTGAAAGAAAACTCCGCGCATGGTCGTATAAATGTGTCTTGCTGACTCTTGCAAATACCAAAGTTCTGATGTATGCAAAAAAAATCGCTTCTGCATCTTACTGGTAACTCAACAAGAAGCAACTGAATGCATACTGCATCTGACCGACAGTCGACGATGCGGAGTAATTAGGGAATAGGTCATCAGCGGTCATTGGGAACTATCCCATGACCTTCATGGTATATGCCACGTAGTCTATTACGTTTTGAAGCATTGTGGAATTCTCCACTGAACCTTTCTGCATGTTGGTCAGTGTTGAGAACACTTGGTTCACTTTGCCAGGTCAGTAAATTTTGGCACAACTTGGTCTAATTTCTGGTAGATCACGATCGCCTGTTGCATTGTAGCGACCGATATTATTGAACATAGGTTCGATGACGGTACGCTGGCAATCCCAGCCATGCTGTCACTTTGTAATACATTATACATCAGATGTAAATTAATGCGAAAAAGGTCTTTATATAGAAGTTTATACGATAGTGGGCTGATGAGGTACGAGTTGTGCGGATAAAGCGCTAAAAATTTGGTGCGCTTTCGGTGATAGTACGCGCGTTTCTCAACATGGGTGGTCGTTAAGAAAAGCAGTGCACCCGACATTCTTTTCAGATGGGTCTCAGATAAACCGTTTAACAGCGCAAGCGTTCTTCGTTCAAAATTGAATTTCACAAGCAAGGACTGCTGCCACATGCGCCTATCCAAATTAAACTGCTACGAGCCGTAGAGGCAGTCGAGTACATTTCGTGAATGTGTGTGTTCCAGAAATGAACGAGGTAACCTTCAGTATACTCGGAGGAATTCAGCCAGACTCCTCCGAAACTCTTTGGAAAAGTTCAAAAATTAACGACAGTTTGGTACCATCATGCTCTGCACAGCCGATCATAGCCCTTTATCCAGAATTCCACTTCTACTTCTGCATAATCCTTTCCTTTTCTTTAACTGAATCGTGTGCTGACATGTTGATATGCTGCGAATTTTAGGAGAACTCGTACTACATGACAAATTGATCGAATCCTGAATGGTCAGCATCCAGACTATTTTTTGGACATGCGATTTGTGTCTGACAATTACTGTTGGCATGAAGGTGTAAATTGGCGGGGCGTCGATGTGCAACTTTCCCCAAGCCTCTTTGAAGTTCTAGCGTACTTGCTTATTTAGTGCAAGGCTCCAGACTCGACTCTTGCTCATGTAGATGCATCATGCTCAATAACTAGCTCTCTTGCGATCTGCTGCTTATTTAGTTCATTCTTATCACTATCAATTTCTAAGTTCTAAACAGTTTGGTATCACAGAAGTTAGGAAAATCCGAAAATCGAAGTATACTTTTTTTCTCAGCATGTACTGTGATATCTGCAGCTGTATATCTACTGCCCGGTGACAGGTTTTTCACATCGTTGGTACCCTCAAGGAAGGCAAAACAGTTTCTCTCCACCCCCGCACGGGCACAGTCATTAACCAGCTTTTCAAGATTGTTGCGAATTCTGGGTGTTTCAGCCCCACGATCCTTTGCGGCACACTCCACTTGGACGCTCTACGGCACTAGGTCCATGATCAACCTGGATTTTTTTGATGACATCATTCATAATTGCCCACTGGTTTGCCGCAATTCAAACAGAAAAAAAATTCGATATGGTTCCCTTCCGCTGACGCCGATGAAGCAGAAACCAAATTTTGTGTCACGGTGGAGATATTCGAGAATGGTGTGGATATTCGAGCGCAGAAGATATCTGCACTGAGAATCTCCCACGAATGCAACCCTGCAGTGCTGATGTTAGGTGGTGTTATCTCCGTCATCGCCCTT
>JAQGAU010001792.1:0-17694 GCA_034698045.1 Paramacrobiotus richtersi | reverse complement strand
ATTCTCATGAGTACTCGGTCTGTTCAACTCCTCTTGCTTTTTCATCATCAAGATATAATGAATTTCTGTTGTTTATGATGTCACAGTGTATCTTTGGTATTGGCGTGCCAGATGGATCTCCGCCTGTTCCCCATGGATCAACAAATTTGCGATATCCGGTTTGAAAGCTGTATGTCAGTTGTAAAACTAAATTATGATCATTTCGCAACCTTGAAAATCTACGTGCAGTATAACACAGTGATACATTGTACATTGACCAAGATTTATACGATTTTGCGGTAATATGGTTTATTACCGCAAAATCGTATAAATCTTCGCATTATAACAGAGTAAAGTATAAAAGTATCACCATGTACATATGTGCTAAAACCGTTGGGACGGAAAAAGCGTCCGGTGGATGTTTTTTCCCGGTCCAGACGAGCTTATTACATCTGATAAGTTAGCTGACTGAATGGACAGGCAAGGGTTACATACAGTTTACTAATTATGCAAATTCAATCTGCTGAGTTATTCGTTGGTTTGCATGTGTCCTTACATGGTAATCAGCACGTGATAATATCTTTGTACAACATTTGCATGACGTACTCGCTCCATTACAGATGCCTTGTCAAACGGTAAAATTGACCTGGTGTGGAAGCAATCTCCCATTGAAGTGGCCCCCACCGTATCGATACCGCGATTCAACCTTATCAGGGTTGTAGAAGGAGAGAACGTGGTTCTGACAGCTACAGGTAGTACAAACCTTAATCGAAGCATACCAATCGCAACTAATATTTAAAACCTATCTGCCTATGTCTCGCCAGAAACGTACAAATGCCTGAAAGTTTCCCTCTTCCTTCAACGGACGGTTTCCTTCTACGTAAAGCAGTTCTACATTCCAACGGTAAGAACAGTCGTAAAAAGCAAAAAAAAATTATGTTCTTAAACAGTCGATATTTGGAATTCTGTACTCTATGTGCAGATGATTTTGGTGTTCATCTCTTGGATACCGTTCTGGCTGGATCCGGAAGCCCTTACAGCGCGAATCACGCTGGGTACGATGATTCTCCTGGCAATGGTAGCATTCGATGTGCTCGGCTCACAAATAGCTCCGGTGCCCTATACAACAGGTACGTTTAGCTTGTTTACAAAACACCTTGTTTTACCAAGAGTTTCGTTACAGCAATTAGTATATGGACCGGCTTCTGCCTGGCTTTCATCATCCTGGCTTTACTGGAGCACGCGACCGTCAACTTCTTAAACAAAAGTAACAGAGAACGACAACGCCGAGTGACGGTCAGTGATCAAAACGTAGCGGGGGTAAGGAACTGCGAAGGTTGATATTTTCGAACTTATCGACCATATTGTTCAAGATTTCGCTTCGGCGAATGTCATCACGCTCCATTATCGAATACCGGGTAACTTTGTTTTATATTTAAAGAAGCCGCTGCTGGGTGAACGCGTTGTAGAAGATAAGGACTCTACCCCGTCGAAACTTGCCGATAAACTGGATTTCTTCTCCCGCATCGTCTTCCCTGTCCTGTTCCTCGTTTTCAACATTCTGTACTGGAGCATTGCAATGTCATTGTAAGCGTGCTAGTCGTACAGCGAGGTTTCTTCAGTTGGCCAGTTTTCTTATGTTTCGAGCATCCCCAACGGACCTTATCGTAACTGTGCCAATGTTGTTTAACTGGCGGCCTGGCCCAAGATCCGGTATCTTGATATATTCTTTAGCGTAGTTTCATTTATCACATTGGTTAGCAAGAGTCTTTGCATGCGCATTTTCTTCTATGTTCACTAGGTAAATTTACTTCAGATTTGTATTTTAGATTCACAGTACTACGCGGCGTTCTGTGTGCCACCAACATTTATGCAACACATAGACGAAGGATAAAATAATATGGTACTCGTACACGCTGACGCGCGTATCAGCTCTGCGCAGAGTTTTCTGTGGCTTCCCGTTGGTTAACTTGCATTTCTGACAAATGTATCAGCTTACGGTTGCAACCTGCAAAATGACCCAACGAAACAATATCGCCGGACTTTTGTGTCGGTCACAGACAGTGTCGGCCATCTCAGTCTGCCCGGCTTACATCGTCTTCAAGCTCGTTAATAACCGCTACCTAATAATCGATTTCAAAACTAACACAACCTTTGCAACTTGTTAGCACCAATCCGGTTTGCAAACTCGTGGTCTATGTTTGTATTGGGCTGCCTTTGCGGCCTGCCGTCTGTTATTCAACATGGAGATACACAAATTATTTTCATGGATTACCTTTCCACACGAATGTTAGCCAGGCGTTTTTGTTGCTCGTTCGCATTCATTGTCAACACCAGAAATCTAGATTGCGCTCTACTGATTAGCTGCATATTCTGCTTACTGGTTTCAGCAACAAACCAACTGTTTAACTGATTACATCGGCTTTCTTTTCTTCAGTTTCTTGTGGTTGCAATTGTTAATGTTCGGCAACATGTCCTTGTATGTGCGATAAATTTTGCGCTTGCCTTACTGGAGTCAATACCGGTCTTGAGGAGTTTCCCAAGCGTAACGTCTACACAAAAGAAAACAGGTTTGCCTTGAGAATGGTCGTAAGTCGGTGTCTTATTCATCGTCACGCTAGAAAAACGTATCTTCGACATTATGCATAAGTATGTTTACTATAAGCGCCCAAAATGAAGATCCACTAAAAATTGAGAAAACAGTCGGCAGACGTTGTCCTGATGCGCTGAGTTTCGCATAGCGTAATTGTGTGCTGTATAACTATTGTGTTGTATGCAGGCTAGAATCATGAAGAGCGGAATGCTTATTGCGTGTGCGGGATTACTGGTGCTCTTCGGATGCAGCTGGACTTCTGCATCGTACGTAAACTAACAGTCGAAGTGTCTAGCATTGAATCCGGCATTCACGTAACCGTCGGACGACGGCTCTTTTACGTTGTAGTGTAGGCGGCCCAAAGCATCATTTAGAACAGCGAAGTGCTGGTTTTTGTACTTAGCAAACGTGCGCAGCATCGTACTGCGCTAGAGCATGCCTTCCCACTTGCCGGCATCAAACCATAACGTGTGTGACCTTATCAGGTTGTACGAGTTTGTGCCTGGACATAGTAAGCGCTTAGTGATACTATCTGCAGCACACCATCGGTGTTACTAACTAACTAATACATCATTTCATTATTATTTAAATACGGCACAGGACCGCCAACACTAGACCGGCGAAACCGCCGTCGTCCGACAGTTAGGTGAAAGCCGGACTGCAAGCTAATTCGACATAATAGTTTTAAAAGTAACCGAATAACAAGTAACACTAATAGAAGGTGAATGCGTCTTGGAGTTCTGAATTCATAACAACCATTGTCAACACAGAAATCGAGTCCGGGGACGCGGAGGCCAAATATTCACAGAAAAGGAGATGATGGATATGTTGCTAGAAAATTATGAGCGCACGATACGTCCAAACACCACTAGCGGCACAGGTAAGCCGGCCACACGACTGTAGTAGTGTGTAGTTCTACTAGTGCACAGGCTTGTAAGCTCTTCAATGGCTGATCAATTTGTAACACAGGAGTTCAAGTGAAAGCAAATCTACTGATACGGAGCATCAGCAGAGTGGACGATACAAATATGGTATTTAGCAGGACCGGTTCTTGTATAACCATTGCAGACATTCTTTTCTGCTTGCAGGATTACTCCGTACAATTAACTTTCCGTGAAGAATGGAACGATGACCGACTCGCGTATGATGACGGTGGCTATCACGAGTATCTGGTGATTCCTGATCCTGATCGACTATGGAAACCAGACATTTTCTTCCAGAACGAGAAATCGGCACATTTCCATAATGTGATGGTCCCCAGTAAGGCTAGTTTCAGTTAGAAACATGCGTAGATCAACATAGATCTCCTAATGCCGTTTCAGTAATTATACATTGTGGTAATGAGACGCGCGTCTTCTTCAGGTTTTTGCTTCGGATGTTCTTTCAAATAAAGACTTACTGTATGAAATTGTGGCTTGTATTTTGTGCACATTTTCAGATCGGCTGGCTCGCCTCTATCCTAATGGCGACCTTATGACGAGTACACGGTCCGTTAGCTTTAGGTTGCAAAATCAGAATAATATAATGGTTGCATTTGTTTGATGTTTAGAATATCGCTGGTGTTGGGATGCCCAATGAATTTACGCCTGTTCCCGATGGATCGACAAGTCTGCGAAATCCGATTTGCTAGCTGTATGTCCGCTGCAAAACCCGAAACATTTCAGAAGAACATCAATATTAAAACTTTTGCTGCATTTTAGATGGATCGACAAGCAGGCATATTGAGCTGGCGTGGAAACAGTCACAAGATGCCGCATTTTATCCCGCCCAGTTGGCACATGACCTATCAATGCCACGCTTTAAACTTGCCGGGCGTAAAGTTGGAAACTGCACGGCCCACACTACCACAGGTGAAACCAGCGTTTTGACACCTTACGATTGCTATCCGATACAAAACTATACTGTTATTATCAGGAAGCTACAGCTGTTTGAAAGTTTCCCTGTTCCTCGAGCGGAGCATCTCCCACTACATTGTCAAGTTTTACCTTCCAACAGTGAGAAAATAAAAATTATATCAATGAATTGATACTTGCAAGTACGATTTTCGTCCGCAGATGATGTTGGTGCTCGTTTCTTGGATATCCTTTTGGCTGGATCCGGAAGCCCTAACAGCGCGCATTCTGCTGTGCATCATGACTCTTCTGGCAATGTCAGAGTTTAGCGTACACATAAGCTCACAAATGCCTCCAGTGTCATATACAACAGGTAAGGTTTTGTTTACCATAAACCTTTGGCGCTAATAAACATCTGATATGAATTCGTTTCAGCCGTTGATGTCTGGTCCGGTGTCTGCATGACTTTCCTCTTCCTGGCCTTACTGGAAAACGCTGCCGTCAACTTTCTAAACAAAAAGAACAGAGACAGACAGCGTCGGATGGCAGTCGCTGATCCCAACGCTCCCGCTGCGGTAAGTGTAACGCTAAGAGTTTTGAAGCGATGATTACGAAACTGTTGACTTAAAAGTGTGAGCCAAACGGAGGACGTCATTGATTATGAGCTACTATTGCAGAAGCCGCTGTTGGGCCAATTCGTTATCGTAGAACACCGCTCTGCCTCGACGACCCTTGCCGATAAGCTGGACTTCTTCGCCCGCATTGTCTTCCCTGCCGCTTTCTTCCTTTTCAACGTATTCTACTGGAGCATTTCTCTGTAAGCGTTCTCGCTGTATGACAAGATCCTGATGGTTGGTTAATTTGCTTGTGTTTCGTGCAGCGGAAGTGTTCCGAATTGGCCTTCGGAAGTCTAACTGGCCCGGACAATCGCTATTCTACCGCATCCACCATGTCGCCTTATCGTGAACCTAGGCGTACGGCTGATAAATGATTAGGTCGCAGATTAAATACGCTCCATATACAGCGAAGTGTGCCTAGCTGGGCCATGTTCTAAAAATACTGCTGACGAAAATCTATTGTTAATCAAAGTTGTCGGATAATACGAAGTATTCACGTTATTTTCGATACATCTGTGTGTGGCCGGCAGGAATGCTTTGTTCCAAAGGTTTATGTTTGGAAGACTTTTCAAAGCTTATAACATAACCTGTTTATCTTATGGTTAGAGGATTCACCGGGCAGGGAAGTGATGAACTCAACAAGCAGCACGCACAATACACCATACAAAAGTTAACTATGCAATATGGCTTTAATAATACTGGTTCTTTCAGTGCAGAATTTTATAGTCACCAATATCTGATTATGTGCGTCTGACCATTGCTGAGTTAATTTCTGGGTAGACTGTGCAACGACCGCTTCTCCTCCAAGAGATCTTAACAGCAGAGTTCAAATTAACACGAGTTACATAACTCACTGGCCCAGTCCAGTTGGGTAACCGTGGTTTATGGCGGGGTCTTTGCTGACTTCGCGGCATGTTTAGTCATATATGCATAACCTGCAAAGCACAGCATGTTAAAAAGTTTCCGCGGCTTACCACGCTACACGATTGTTAAACAGTGCTTCTGTTTTCTCGCTGCATTGTCAATACCAGAAATCTAGATTCCAGCCGGCAGATTACCATGAAACACAGCTGCATATTCTGCTTACTGGCTACAGAAAACAACCCCAGCTTTTGACTGATTACATCGGCTTTCTTTTATATGACTGCAACAAGTTCCCTTAAATGCAGATGTTCGACAACAAGTTGTTTCCGGTACGGTAAATGTTAAGTGGGCATACAGCCGTGTGGGCCGCTGCTGATCAAGTACGAAGGATTTCCCCAAGCGTAACGTGTGCACTTGGACCAAAGGAAAACAGGTTTGCCTTGAGAGTGGTCATAACTGACTGGTTTCTTCTTCGCTGTCACGGTAGAAAAACGTGCCTCGACATTATGCAAAATTGCATATGTTATTACAACCCGTCTTAAAAACTGCTTATCTTCTGCAACTCTGCGTAGGCTGTGGACAAATGTTCTACTGATTCTATAACGTTATTTTGTTTATGTTTTATCCAGATTAGAATCATGCAGACCGGAATGATTTTCACGTGTGCCGGGTTACTGGTGCTCTTTGGATGCAGCTGGAGTTCTGCCCAGTACGTATAATTAGCCGGATAGTAGAGTAAACGTTTAATAACGTAACTGCCGCCCTAAGAGGGATTTCCTGGCAGAATGATTAGAATCAAAATTTATACTTCCGTGAACATTACTGATATCTTCTAAATCACTGTTTGTCAACTACAACTTCACTGGATAAAGAGACAAACAGAAGGAGCTTCCGTCTTTAACGTTCTTAGATTCATAGTGCCTACTGTCAATATAGAACCCAGTCCGGCGGACGACAACAGTTTTCCGAAAAAGAGGTCCTTGATATGTTGCTGGAGCATTATGAGCTCCAGATCCGTCCTCGGACCCCCAGCGGCACAGGCAAGTTGGTCACGGGTCACGTGATTTATTTCACATGTTTTATAAACGTTCGACTGTTTTTCAAATTGTACCACAGGAGTTCGCGTTCAAGCCAACATACTGCTACGGAGCATCAATAGAGTGGACGATATAAATATGGTATGTACTGGATAGAACGCATTTCATTGATAACCAATAGAGACATTTTTTCTTCCTGCAGGATTACGCTGTACAAATGACTTTCCGCCAAGAATGGACGGATGACCGGCTCGCATATGATTCCAACCACACATATTTGTCGATTCCTGATCCGGATAAGTTATGGAAGCCGGATATCTTCTTCCAGAACGAGAAAACGGCACATTTGCATAATGTGATGGTCCCCAGTAAGGCCTGATTCAGTTAGAAACCTACATACTAACTACTAGATCTCTTGATGCCATATTAATTAAGACAATGCGAGGTAAACCTTTGTTTTTGTTTCGGATCTCTTTCTCAACGGAAAAGTACTGTATGGTGTTTTGTGCTCATTTTCAGATCAAATGGTTCGCCTCTATCCAAACGGCACCATTTTCATGAGTACCCGGTCTGTTCAACTGCTGATGCCCTTCAACTATCATATTAATACAACGGTTATCTATTTAGGATATCCATGGTATTGGCGTGTCCAATGGGTCTACGCCAGTTTCCGATGGATCGACAAATTTGCGAGATCCGATTTGCTAGCTGTACGTTAACTGTACATGAAACCGGCAAAAACATTGCGTCCATGACATGCTGATGCACTGACCTTGAAATCAAATCACACCATTAGAACATAAACCGTGCAACATCGGTAAGGCTGTTGCTTCATTGTAGATGGATACACAAGCGAGCATATTGACCTGGTGTGGAAACAGTCACCTGACGCCAAATATTCTCCCGTCCAACTGGCGCCCGGGCTATCAATGCCGCGTTTCACGCTTGCCGGACATAAAGCGGGAGAATGTACTGCTCAAACAGCCACAGGTAAATTCCATCTGTTGATGCAGCTCGACTGTGAGTACAGTTATAGACCCACGTGTATTTCACCAGGAACCTATAGCTGCTTGAAAGTTTCCCTCTTCCTCGAACGGAATGCCTCATACTATGTTGTGCAGTACTACATTCCAACAGTAAGAAAATACAGTTACTGTATAAGGTTAAGTAGCCGATATTTTGAGGTCACGAATTTCTTGTACAGATGATGTTGGTGATTGTCTCCTGGATCGCGTTTTGGCTGGATCCCGAAGCCCTTACAGCGCGAATTCTGCTGGGGATGCTGACTCTTCTGGGAATGGTGGAGATGAAAGTGTCTATTACTTCGCATATGGCTCAAGTATCCTATACTACATGTACGTTTCGTTCAGTTACTAATATTTTGCGTTATCAAACATCAGGTGTCAATTCGTTTCAGCAATCGATATCTGGAGCGGTTTCTGCCTGACTTTCATCTTCCTGTCCTTACTGGAACACGCAACCGTCAACTTTCTAAACCAAAGGAACAGACGTCGGATGGTGGTCGTTGATCCTAACGGTTTCGCGGCGGTAAGAGGTTTCAAAATTCCTGATTTTAACTGTTTAGATTATTATTAATGGAATACTGATCATTTTATTTACAGAAGCCGCTGCTGGGCGAACACGCTGTCGAAGGTCACCGCTCTGCCTCGTCGACCCTTGCCGATAAGCTGGACTTCTTCTCCCGCATTGTCTTCCCAGCCTTGTTCCTCCTTTTCAACATACTGTACTGGAGCATTGCCTTGTAAGCGCATTCGATGTATGCCAGTGTTTTGGTAGACGGTTAATTTCCTTCTGTTTTGTGTAGCGGAAGCGTTCCTGACTGGCCAGTTTAACCGGCTCAAGAATGTCCGTATCGCCCCACATCCAGAATTCTTCAATTTAGCTGATTTAAACTGACAGCTGTAGATTAACAGCGCTACAGAATATTTTCCACATTGGGTTTGAATCCGCTTGCTGAAAGTTATTGTCATAATTAAACGAATCATAGTATTGTGGCTAAGTCGCTCGTTAGTGATAAAACAAGATACATGGTTGACTATATCGTCTTCTTAGCCATAGGTAGAAACCATCAAACAAAACATTTACCGGTGAAACCAGATAAACACGCCGTGAGAACAATCATACACTTTACACAATCGACAGAAATAGCTCGTCCATTCTTTTACAGTCACATACATTCCATTGCGAGTAAGTACTGAGAATGCAACCAGCGTGTCCTCTTTGAATTCCAATACTGATTCTTTGTGACAAATATGCCACTCTATCTGTATTTACTGTATATAAAGTAAGCAATATAATTGTTATCGTACTATGTACCATCGTCAGGTACAGATGTAATTGCCAATACAGGAATTCGATACTCTCCTCACACAGCCTTGATCGTAGATGCGGTACACGACCCGCATAATCATAGTGGTCCCGCTTTCTGCAATGTTGATCGAAACGATGAACATTTACCTTGCGTTCGAAAGTTTTGCGCTTCCACGGATTTGGTGCTAACCCATTTCGGCAAATGGAATATGGACCGGACCGGCTTCTGTCATCTTGATATTACCGGAACACACGACCGTCACCTTCTTCAACAAAAGGAACACAGAAAGACCACACAAGATAGCGTCCGTCGATCCGAACGGTTCCTCTAGCTGCGGTAAGGACATGCGAAGGTTTTCAAACGAATTTCCCGATCATATGGTTTGGAATTTCGTCATGCGAATGTCATCACGCAGAATGATCGATAACCTGGTAATTCATGCTCTTTAGCCGTGTAGTATTTAATTAACAGAAAGCCTTGCTGGGAGAACGCATCGTATTTCGAAGGAGGTCATCGCTCTGCAGCGTCAATACTTGTCGAAAAGATGAATTTCTTCTCCTGCATCCTGTTCTCTGTACTGTTTCTCCTTTCCAACATATTGTACTGGTCACTAGTGGAGCATTTCTACTACAATATAAGCGTGTTCTTCTTACATAATAGCAAGATTTTTTCCATTTGTTCATTTTCCATATGTTTCATACAGCCGCAACGGAAATTGTTACGTGGCCGAAGTCATTTAACTGGCCCAGGATTTTCGGTAGCCTTCCTCATCCGCAGAGGCGTTGGCTTGATGCTGGTTCGCCATGTAAAAGAAACACTAACCACGAGATGTTTATATTGGCGTGCTAAACCTTATTGGAAATCTTCCTCTCTCACAGTAACAGCGTTTGCGCACAAGACAACTACACGTTGCGAAACGTTACGTATTAAAACATCCAATCTCATCCGATTATTCTTCCTCTCTGTCGCTGCGGCTTTTGCCAATAAAAGTTTAAAAATTCTTTACTTGCTCTATGCGGTGCGGTGCGGCTAATCTGGCAGTCAGTAATGTCTTCACCTTTAGCTGGCTGAGGGAGCTTTGCTTCCTTTCTAAGTGCAGGCAGCATACACTGAAACCGAGCACGTGCGCCTAAGGTATTGCATTTGCAGCGTATTTAGACCCATCAGATTTGTTAAGAAGAGCGAGTCGTCTGCATGCGGTTTTTTTTAAGGTTCGGCACGTTATCAAGCACTGTCTGGTTGGCCACTTCGCCCCACTGGAAAGTCCCTCAGCTCGTTAATCGCCGCTACTACTCCAAAAGATCTTGCTAGTTGATTTCATTACTAGCTGGGCTTTGCACCTCATTGGCACCGATGCGGCTTCGAAATGTCGATTCTTTCCCGACTATGCGGCATGTTTGCTTAGAATATGAGTATAACACGGCACTTTGTTCAAAATATCCATGCATTAGCTTAGAACAAGAATGTTAGCCCGGTGGTTTTGTTGAGAGTTCGCATGCATAACACCAGAAATCTAGATTGCGCCAGCCAGATTACCACGAACTACAACTGCATAATATTCTGCTCCCTGGTTATAGAGCCAGACCCAACTTCTGACTGATTACATCGACTTTCTCACACAAGCACATGTTTCTGCAAAAAGTTCACTTAAATGCCAATGTTCGGCAACATGCCGGTGTCAGTAAAATAAATGTCGAGTGGGGTTTGCCTTCGTTCAGACCGGTTCTGAACAAGTACGAAGGATTTTGCCACGCGTAACGTGTGCACTTGGACTAACTTAGACAGGTTTGCTTTGAGAATGGTTTTAGGTGTTTGACCGTCTTCTTCGAAGCCACGCTAGACAGAGCGCCTTGGCGTTCTGCATAAGTCACGTACTTCACTGTAAAGCGCCGTGAAGTGAATGTCCGCTACAACTGCACCTATACACCCGGCAGACGTTAATACTAATACACTGAATTTCCTATAACTGGATGCTCTAATGTATTCCTTAATGTTTTCTGCAGACTACAATCATGAAGACTGGAATGATTTTTTCGTGTGCCGGAGTACTGGTGCTTTTCGGATGCAGCTGGAGTTCTGCCGAGTACGTCTAAGTAACCGAATAACAGAGTAAGCGTTTAATAACGTAACTGCCACTCGACGGCGGATTGGTGAACGTTTGTTACATCACATGAGAGTAGAAAACAGCTTTCCGATCCGACTGATGTCTTCTAAATCACTGTTTGTGAAGTACAACATCAATGACGATAAATATAGAAACTAGCCGTAGCGGCTTTGGAATTCGTAGAATGATAGTGGGAAACAGGATAGGCGGAGGATCCCGACAGCGTTTCGCAGAAATAGAGATCCTTGATATGCTGCTGGAGGGTTACGAGCGCAGCGTCCGTCCTCAGACGCTCAACGGCACCAGTAAGCAGGTCACGTGATTTATTTCCCGCGTCTTATATACATTCGTGGGCTTTTCAAATTGTACCACAGGAGTTCACGTGCAATCAGACCTAGTGATACAGAGCATCGCTAAAGTGGACGATACAGAGATGGTACTGAACAGAACGCATTTCATTTATGACAATTGGAGAATTTTTCTTTCCTGCAGGATTACGATGTACGAATGACTTTCCGCGAAGAATGGAACGATGACCGACTCGCGTACGATGACGGTGGCTATCACGCGTATCTGTCGCTTCCTGATCCGGATAAGATATGGAAACCGGACATCTTCTTTCAGATCGAGACATCGAGACGTTTCCATATTGTGACGCTCACCAGTAAGGCCGGTTTTAGTTCGAAACCTATATATGACTAAATGGTCTCTTATTGGCATTTGAATACAATTACATGATGGGCGAACCTTTGTTTTTGTTGCGGATGTCTTTGAAGTGTGAATGAAGAAGTACTGTACGTTATTTTGTGCTTATTTTCAGATCAGACGGCTCGCGTCTATCCTGACGGCAACATTTCCATGAGTACCCGGTCTGCTCAGCTTCTGCTACTCCTCCATTAGCACAGTAATATAAGGGCAGTATGTTTAGGATTTCGATGATACTGTGGTGCCCGCTGGATTTACGTCTGTCTCCGATGGATCGACACATTTGTCGCGAAATCCAGTTTGCTAGCTGTATGTTACCTATAAAACATCCAAGAACATTGCGTAGCCATCAAGTGACCGCATGATGCGCCCTC
This sequence comes from Paramacrobiotus richtersi, assembly GCA_034698045.1. Lineage (NCBI taxonomy): Eukaryota > Metazoa > Tardigrada > Eutardigrada > Parachela > Macrobiotidae > Paramacrobiotus > Paramacrobiotus richtersi. Next base: position 5,257 of record JAQGAU010001792.1, on the reverse strand, counting down.
GCCGCGACGCCGATGCAGTATGCATTGGACCTAGAAATCTGACCAAACTTTCGTACCATAAGAGTCTAAATAGTACAACATCTGTAAGACTTTAGCTTCATTGTAGATGGACCCAGAAGTGAGCATATTGGCCTGATGTGGAAACAATCACCTGATCCCGCACATTCTCCCGTTGAACTGGACCCAGACCAATCGATGCAGGGCTCCAACTATGCCGGGAGTGAAGTAGGAGAATGCACAGTTCCCACAGTCACAGGTAACCCCAGCCTTTCGAAGCAGTTTGAAGGTGGCTACAGGCGTAAACCCACATGCCTGTTCTTCACCAGGAAGCAACAAATGCTTGAAAGTTTCCCTCCACCTTCAACGGAATGAAACGGCTCCTACTACGTGAAAGTGTTGTACTATTTTTCGTCTGTTTTGTTGTTCGTGGGCCGCGCTCTGGAAAGATTTGTTTAGTTAGAATCTGTTTGTCTCGTCCTCACCGCTGGGTCGCTCTTTATTAACTGACCGATTCGTACAACCAATCTCTATCTAATGTCATGGTTGAAAGGTCATGGTTGCTACCCGACACCTTCCCCAGTATGGCGCGCGAGGCCCGTCAGAAGGGAAACAACTCCTTAAAGACTGTTGTAAACTTCTCTTCGGCCGGTGGTTAAAGACATGTCATCACTGTTTAAAGACTATACTGGCTCTGTTTAGCGTCCTAAAGACCACTGTTTCGTGTTAAAGAGTTACTGTTTAAAGATTACTGTCCGGCAAACATGTGCATGTTTAAAGACTGATTTCCAAAGACTAATCTTTAAAGACTGATCTTTAAAGAGTGTTCTAGTCGATCAGCGAGGAAACGAAATCGCAGTCGAAATATGCCGTCTAGCGCGTACTGCGTTACCGCCGAGCATTGATGATGGTTTGTCTCACATTAGCACGTATATGTAAACAGGATACGGATCCAATATAGAAAATCTTGGTAATTTTTTATCTGCATTCAGGTTGCACACCGATACTTTGCAATTTTGACGTGGTATTTTTATAATTTGGGCGATCTCGGCTATGCGCCGCATGTTTTGTAAATAATGGAACCGTACCAACTCCAGCAGCTGGATGACTACATAACTCGTAGCTGCAATACATGTAATCTTGTGCTGCAGCGAACTCCGAACGATTCCGACGCTCTCCTTCTGGAAGAAGCCCGTTTAATGCAGCTTCTTAGCTTGGTAGACCTATTGGGCGTTATGACACATGGCGGGGAACCGGAAATATACCGGAACAGAATTCGGGTGCTCTTAGACCGTATTCGTACAGCAAACAATCAGGTACGTTGCTTGTGTATATTTTATTTATTCTGGGACGGTTCCGACCAGCTTCGCACATATTTTTAATATAATAAAACCTTTCTTATCTGAATTCAGATTCATTTCTTTTGAAACTACGGCTCTGGTATCTGCTTATTAATTATTTTAGTAAAATGACCGTGCTCGAACCTTGAATTACACAGTACTACATTACAGATCGCCGATCCGATCCACCCGACATCTGCTTTGCCCATAATTAAATTTGAGACAACCGCCGGACGGCCTAAAATTATTATCGATGGGTCAATGCTGACTATGCTTCGCGCGGAAGGGCTGATGTGGACTGAAATCGCTGCATTAATAGGTGTTTCCGTCAGCACCATAGAACGCAGGCGCCGTGAGTTGGGAATTGTGGACAGCCAAAAGCCAACACAGCTGACGGACGATGAATTGGATGAACTTGTTCGCACCCTTATCGTGCAGATGCCGGGATCTGGGTCAGTAATGATCCGGGGCGCAGTTCGTGATGCTGGCTTCGTAATACCGCGCGATCGCGTGCGAGACTCATTGCGCAGAGTTGACCCTTGGGGAGTTTTTGAGCGTTGGTCTGCTGTGATACCTCGCCGCCAGTACAGAGTCGCCGGACCTAACTCACTGTGGCATCTCGATATGAATCATAAGTTGATTCACTGGAAGCTCGTGATTCACGGGTGCATTGACGGCTATTCTCGCCTAGTGGTCTTCTTAAAATGTAACAACAATAACCGTGCTGAAACCGTTTTACAATGCTTTATTGAGGGGGCGGAGGCGCTGGGTGGCATACCCTCTCGGGTTCGGGGAGATCAGGGAGGCGAAAACGTTGACGTTATTCGCTATATGGAAGAAAAGCGAGGATTTGACCGTGGGAGTTTTATTTGTGGCCGATCAGTTCATAATATCCGAATTGAAAGGCTATGGAGGGATGTTACGAGCAAGGTTACGCGATTTTTTATATCAATATTTATTCAGATGGAAGAAGAAGGGTACCTTGACGCCAATAACAACCTTCATTTGTTTTGTCTGCATCACATTTTCTTGCCCAAGATAAACGCTTCATTACGGCAGTTTATCGGCAGCTACAATTCTCACGGCTTGCGCACTGAAGGGGGAAGAAGCCCGAGAGCAATGTACGCGAGCGGTTTGGTCAGTAACGGCGCACGTGGAGCGGACATTGACCCAGCAGAAATCCCACTGTATGGAATTGATCCTGATGGCCCGCAGCCGGAAGACAATGAAGCAAACGAAGGGGTCGTTGTTCCAGATATTAATTTACCGCTGGACGAGGCGGAAATCGGCGACACTTTGGACCGCTTTCCAGCATCCGAAGGCGATATGATCTCCGGAATTCTGTTCTACAGGGAGATGGTCAGTTACGCCATGGATACCTACGGTCATCTGCTTTAATTATCAGACAGGACGGAATTTGTTTGCGTATTGACTTTGTGCGCTATTCTGTTCTGATTGAGTAATGTGTTTTTGTTATGTAGTGCACTACTCCGTGTACATACGCGTGTAGTTATCGTATATATGATAGCCATTTATTGTGCCTGTAGTTTAATCACTAACCAAATACATTTTGTATTATTGCCATTGGCACTGCTGTTCTGGGAACGGCTCTTCCATCAGCCAACTTAGACGAGATGTTCACCGTAATTCGATCAGGGCGAAATGTGAATGAAAACGGTGTGCTGTTTTACAGGTTTACTGGTTGTGTCAGTCGATCGGCTAAGAATTTGAAGTACATGATGTTTCGACTTATGAAGTTCTCCTTTTAGGTAATATGTATACGTATGGATCCAATAAGCCACTGTTGTCATTTAGCCCGATTAAACTGTACTGCACTAACGTAAGAATTTTTCGAGAATGTCTAACTAATATATGCTAACCAATGGATTTTATAACAGCCTGTTCGCTTTGCCGGTTTGCCATTCATAACTGGTCGCCGGTGATACATAGGCTAAAATAATCTTCTCATTACTCCAACACCAGAATTCGCTGAAAGTTCGATTCAGAACTGGTACAGTAAACTAGGATACGAGACAATTAGTGCCAGACCTATTTAGTTTTGGCAATAACAGTTATGCAGACAGCGTCTACAGCTGTGAAAATGATTTTGTGTCGGTCATCAGCCAACCCGAACAATTTGAGTAATGGCAAAATAGAGGCGGATCCGGGTACTGTGTTCATTGCCTGTACCAGTAAGTCGCCGGAACGGTACGTTCAGGATGTACGGCCAAATATCTCAGCAACGAACTCAAATAAACAAAACAGACATTTTAATGGGGAGAGATTTTGGCCAACACAGAAGTCGTAATTTTTCACGAAATCAGTCTCTTTCTTCTTAATTTTGTTGTAATCTTGAATATTTACCGCATTTGTGCGACCATGGTTGAAGAACTTTATGGAAAGCCCGCGTTAAGCAGCTGTGACCTTTGCCGCTGTACTACATGGATTCCGGGTAGGATTACGCCTGAAAATCCCGAAGGAAATCTTTATTGTCGCAGCCCGACATGCAATCATCTGTGTTCCGTGCACCATTTGCAATCCACCAGTGCGCAGGCAACTTTCTCCACCCGTCCGGAAGCTTCGATCCCACGAAATGTGCCAACCGGCGCCGGACCGTCACGCACGCCTGCAGAACCATTTTCGGTTTCTGTGGCACCTTCTTCGACCGATGTTCTTGCTACCATTAGAGAGATATCTGCACGTCGAGGTAGCTCGCTCTCTGCCGGCCGCACGCCGCTGCGTGGGAATTCCGGCGGAAACTCGTCAACCCCGCCCACGGGCCTTTCGCTTCTCACTCGAACCCGTACCCAGGAGCAAAATACTTACCGAAGTCTGTCTAATTCCCGAAAGCGTAAACGTGGACCAACGGACGTACGTCTCAAATGTACAGCGATTGTTCTACTGCAAGGGACAAGCCCTGTACTAGTGCGAAATGGATCGGCCAGGTAAAATCGAAAAACTACAGTTTTAAAAATTTAGATTTCCACCGAAATGCATAATATTTGAACGTTGAATGATCCGTGAACGTGCGGCTCTACCAATGTTGAATATACATACATGTACGATAAAAAACTGAGTAATTTGTTAATAACTATAACCATAACTATATAACTATAAAAACAATAACCATAATTATATAACTAAAAATTTTACTTGCGTATAGATGGCAGGAAATGCTGGATGCAGGATTAATACGCGATGACATTGATTGGGGTGGTGTACACCCATCGGATTGGACGGCAGACGCTATGGAACGTCGCATACACGAAATGTGGCCAATTCTTGCGGAAGCTGGTTTTAAGGTATACAAGTCTGAACGATCACAAGGTCTCCAGCTACAGCCAACGCCAGAGCAAGGTTGGACACTACCAGCTCTGAAACGGTATGACAAATCTCGTACTGCTTGTGATCAAGAAAATTCCAGAAGTGAACCCGTTATTTTTTGTAATTATAACCTGCGTCCTTTTTATCGGGTGACGCGTAAACTGTACAATAATTATCGCCATGAAAGGTACCGTGTATACATAGCATTTCCTTTATGTGGCAAATATTAATATTCTGAAAGATGTATAATTGTATCATTTTTATGATAAATATAATGGTGAATATTATAGCGTTATTACGGACACGCGACGTCTGTATCTGGGACCAAGCAGCGGCTCCATATTCATTGAAGGTACGAGAATTAAAACATCTTTTGAACACCTGTTAAGTCCATGAGCGCTTTTAGCGGTGAACGCGATTTTCTCCATCCTGGCCAGGTTATTAACAACCAAAAATACGTATATAAGAAACTGTTATAAGCTTAATATTGGCCGTAATTGTTCCTGATTTTACGGATAATTTACTAACGAACAACATTTTTATGAGTTTTAGAAAACGGCACATTATCGCTGCTAACTTCCGATGAAACAGAACCC